>VVHJ01013793.1:11987-42546 GCA_015107715.1 Tylochromis polylepis | reverse complement strand
CTCAAAATTCCCTTTTCTGTGGTTACCTCCCTCACTTTGAAACGTTTTCTCTCTTCTTGTTTTTAATTTTCTGTAATTCAGAACAACCTTGTGCGCAGGTCAACACACAAACACACCCTTCTTCCTCTATGCAAACGAACTCCATAGACTGATAAATTGACTGATCTGTCTACCGTCAACAACAGCTCCCACCTCAGCACATCACATCATCCTTGCTTAGCAGTTGGAGGGCTGAAGTCACATGGCCACTCCTCTTCACTCCTCCCTTCCCCACATTTCTCCTCACGTGCAGAGACCAAAGCTCAGAGACAAATTCCCACTCTAGGATCATGTTTTACCATCTGTTCATCTCATTCCTCTCTCCTGGGCAGCTATTGATCAGTGAGGGCGATGTCCTTTTGGCCAGAAATTTCATAAAGAGCATTATTGAAGGAGAGGAGAGAAAATTCAAGGAAGTGTGTTTTGCCATATATTGCTGTGTCCATTGTTGTATAAAGTGAGAGTGATTCCCAGTCCCTCGAACTGTCTGCTGGAAGCACTGATGTTTTCCCAGTGAAAAGACTAGAAGTTGTGTCTGTCTGTGCGGAGTGTGAAGTCTAATCGACATGATGGTATAACAAAAAATGCTCAAGGACCTTTAGAAAACAAGCCACTGACATAAATACACACATCTCCACTGCCTTAAGGAAAAGGAGCCTTAATTATGGCTGAAGCTGCTTAAACAATTACTTTCTATCTTTTTGAATTTTTAAAAGAGAAAAATATTATTTTATCTTCAAAAGAGGGATCTTTTTTTAAGACTAAATTGAGTTTTGCTTGGAGTACATGGCCCTTTTAAAGTTTGTCCAGTTTGTTCTTGGCTTACCCCAACATTGCCATTCAGAACATTTCTTACCTCATAATTGCTCAATAATATTTTTTCTGGGAACATCATTGTTTTGCTCACATGGTCATTTTTCAGAAATGTATCAGTTTGTGTATGTTTTTTGGATAGTAGTCTTATTAGAGCCAGCAACAGTCACCTAGGAAACTTTGTTATACACCAAATTATGATGCAGTTTTACTTGTAAATCCATTGTGGTTAAAGTCAACATATACAACACACACAGACATTTAAATTCTCCTGTTACATTATCTCACCTATGCATGTTTTTTTATTATTCTCGATATTATCTCAATCCTGTTTTGTCTTTTTTCCCCCCTCTGTTTAGGTCCTCACAAAAGGTTTCGGCTTCCATCTCCGAGATCTCTGCAACACCACACCACTGGAGGAGTTTGTCCACATTGCTGACCGCAACGTGTCCCGCATGACTCAAGAGATCATCTGTAAGAGTTCCAGTGATTGGCTGAACAAGGCCCAGAGCCACTTCCTGTCTAACTTGGACTTCCTAAAACCTGTTCGGGTGAGTTGAAATCCATGAAATGATAAGTTACAGCTTTAGAATGGATCTTAATTTTGACATCAAATGTAATATTGCTAATAATACCTATATAACGTCTTATTTTAGTATTCCTGGCATAAAATAAAACATAAGAAAACAGATGAGAAAAAGCAACAAACTTGTAATTCAATAGTGTTTTAGACTACAACACTATAAGTCTGCCATCCGTATTTACATATTTGACCAGGATGTGGTATCTTGTGCACCTGCCCAGAACTAGGAAGACATGCCCTTCCTGTTTGAAATGGAAAATATTCATTATCATCACTGACCTGTTACACTTCATGGTTATAGTAAAACTATTATTAGTGCTAATGTATTTATTCAGATATCCCCAAAGTGTTTTTCAGTCAAACAAAATACTTTTTTAGAAGTCCCTAGCCTACATTTGCAAGGAGGATCACAAATGTTCTTTATAAAAACACTTTTTGACAAGTCAGTGGTCAAGAGGATAGTTATAACCACAACCATATTTTGTACTCCCATGTTTATTTTTTGTTTGCTTTAGGGTTTTTTTCTTTTCATATTCTCTTTCCTCCCTTTCTTGGTCAGCATAACCTCCCCTCTCCCTGCATGTTTCCAAAAACTCTGCCCTTTCCCTTCAAACCCATGACAGAAATGTGAGTCATGATTGGAAGGATGGGAAGAGGTGAGCCAACATCATGTAGCACAGAATGTTCAAACAAGAAACAAACAAAGGAGGAGAGAAATGGAGAATATCTCTGAATGTCATCATTGTCAGTAAAGTTAATAACCATTGCTGGTGTTGTCTCGCTCGCTCACATGTGAATAAGGAACATTTCTGGCTCAAAGAAATGTGATTTTATTCAGCCAAAAATATCAAGTGTATGTCTTTTTAATTGAGTCTTTAAAACAATGATGCAAGACCGGGAAATTGTTCCAACAGGAAAAAATTTGAATTGCATAATATGAAGATCAGAACTTGCATAAGTCAGTTTCTCCCCATTTGTTGTGTGTGTGTGTGTGTAAAACAGAGGGACAGTGGAGAAATTGTTAAGACAAGAGGAAGTCAGAGGCGAGTGAGCAAATTAGAGAGAGAGAACTTACTAGAAAGTTAAAGTGTCTTTCTCTCTTCTTAGAAAGCCATTCTGTCTTCAGAAGCACCTGTGCTTTATTGAATTTCAGACATTCCAGCAGCTGACAACTAAGTGTGATATATGAGAAAACTCTTGCACACTCTCACGCACGTGTACACTCACAGTAGTCTGACAAATGGGAACATAGGTCAAACTAACATTGACCTGTCGTTCTTTCTTGGATCCGTCTTCATTCACCTTTGACCCAAATGTTATTCCTCCTCTTTTCTCCCCTCCCCACAGCTTTCTCACTTTCTCTGCCTGTGTGATAAATCTTTTCGTGTGGTCATTAATAGTATGTTATGCAAGAACAAAAACAATTAAAAAATAACCAATCTATTTTTCTTTATGCATGCTACCTTGAAAATCTCCATAGCACAGTATCTATTCTCTTTGTATCTCACAGAGGGATGTGAGGTCTGATCCGAAAGACATTCAGGAAGTCTCAGCTGCAACCGACAATCTTCTGGAAAGCCTGGGAGCACTGGCCGTTGAGGTAAACACACCGCAGACGTATACAGATAACGCAACCCCCCATGTTAAAATAACACGAACAGACAAGGTTACTGAAGTATTTGTTTCCAAAGTTCAGCCCCCTATAAAATCAATGCTTACCAAGAACCAAATCTCACTGAAGATATTTCACATATTGCACGTACAGGGCATATCTAGTTCCAGTTTGAGCTAGAAAAGTTAGAGTCGAGGTAGTAATAAGTAATAGAAAGCACACTTTGCAGTTTGATTTGAATAGGTGGTTCTTACATGAGTCTTTTATAACACCTCATATAAAATCAGATCTCCCCTACTGACACAGTGTGCTCTGATTTACTAGGGTCCCTCTTTTTTCAAAGCTATTTTGCACCACAGATCACGTTTCTGTACAAACGGCAGAAATAAATTATAGTCTAAAGCATAAAAAACTGCAATAACGCATCTTGCTGAAGCTTAAATAAAAGTTAGCTGGCTGCATGAAATATTCCTGTAAAAGCTTTGCTCAGCAAGCAACCAGGTGCACTGTCTTCACTGTCTCACATCAACGCAGACAAGCAGTATAGAGTCACGTGCATGCACGCTCGCATCCACGTCTGAGCTAACGTATCTAAGCGCTGCTGGAATGTAGTTAGAAACAAGAGAAGCAACAACACAACCCCCTTTCTCTCAGGCTCCTGCTCTGCTGAGCTGGCAAAACATAAAGATCCAGCTGTGAATGCAAGTGTGGGTATGTGTTGGTGTATGTTCCCTCCTGCGATAGTGTTTTACCTCCTAAGCGCCTGTAAGAACTTCTCAGCAGCTGATGTTGCAACCTGTTTATTCCACTCTCTGTCGTACCAAGTACATTTTTGCTTGGTGCTGTGTAAATGATTGATAAGCATAAACTCATGAAAAAAAATTTTTTTTTTAAAAAGAATATCAACTGAAATCATTCTTGCACAACTTCCTCTGTGATTTCACCATGCTTATATTCAATTTGGCCACAGCTGCTTAGAAACTTTTATAGTTTGTTGGAGGTTATATTTTAGGTTGCTGATATAGGAATGAATTGCGATCATGCAGTGGCATACTGACCAAAAAAAAGAGTATGAATACAAATAAATTATTCTTTTCAGTCTGTTACTTTGTTCGAAGCAGATTATATGATTTTGCTTAGCTGGCTGATAGATGAGGTATGCAGCTGCCAGAATGGAGAAGTGCAATCATGTACCCTCCCAACCAAAAATCATTCACAGCCTGTGTTTCAATCCAGGGCTTATCACTATTGAATGGCATAAAGAGCTTAATGCATTTTCAAAATTTCTCTTCAGTGCAAAGAAAAAGCCCTTTTCCACATTACCAGCCCTGTGACAAACCTCATGAAAAAAGTATTCAGAAATTAATGTTTATAATGTTTTTTTTTTCAAAAATGTCTTAAATGTGTGAAAGACCAATACTTTTTGAAGTACTTAAAGAAAAACACAGCACACAAAATGCATGCAGTATGAATTGAATTGCATTGAAAACAAAAATATTCACATAAAAAATTTAGATAACTGGGTAAGGTGAGCAGGTTTTCAGCTACCTCGTGGCTTTTCTTTAAACACTGGATAAGTAGTATGAGTGAGCCTGGCATTATGGAGGAATGACATGTAACTATTCTTATCGACCAGCATCTCATAACTACATGGAAAATTATGCAAAAAGAAATGGTCCATGCCAGACTTACATAACGGTCGTTGTCTGAATCAGATAAGTCGCTACCTTTCATTTCTCTGCTAGCCATGATGAGTTAAATTTTTAATGTATTGTTAAACTCTAATTACTTAAGTACTTTATCTTAACCTTTTTCTCAGTTTGTAAGTAGATTATTTTGGTTTAGCTGAGGAGGCAGGCATTTGTGCACTAATAATCTGGAATCCCCCTCGTTCTCTGGAAATTAGCATTTATACTAAAGATTATGATTGGTGGTAATTATTGAAAAGGGGGTCAATGGGGGTGAATTGTCTTCTTAGGCAAGCCTGGCAAATGCCGACTATTTGTGAAAAACAATTTATAACTCTTTTTAGTGTTTGTAAATTCAGTTGATTCTGTAACATGATCAGATGAACAAGAGAAATGCTTTTACCCGTTAACTTTTGTGACTTGCATAGTGTTCGTTACAATTTTTCACAAAGAAGCCCAGTTTACAGTGCATATGGTAACGTTCCTAGCTTATTCACTCTTTCCTGCTTTATAATGATCAGTGTATTGTTATGTGTTTTTCTGATAGGTTTACATTATTAGAAAGAACAACTGTGTGCACCTGTACTCCTATTCTATTGTGTAGTCTGAGAATTTGGGTCACAAAGTTATGTAAATGTGGTTTATACGTGTGATTTCATGTTAACAATTATTTTAGGACTGCCCTCTGAGGGTCTGTTCTCATCTAAATAGCTGTGTGCTTGAGTGGAAACTTGAACTTTAGTAACCTCATGTAGACTCAGCTGTGGGGTTACTCTAGGATGATCTTCCTCTGCTGCCTCCATGTCTGTGTGGATGCGTATGTGCGTGTGTGTATTTTTGTGCAAGTTCCTACATGGATTTGTGTATGTATTAGTCACCTAGTCACCCAAGATAACATGGGCA
Organism: Tylochromis polylepis; assembly: GCA_015107715.1. NCBI lineage: Eukaryota > Metazoa > Chordata > Actinopteri > Cichliformes > Cichlidae > Tylochromis > Tylochromis polylepis. Next base: position 36,908 of record VVHJ01013793.1, on the reverse strand, counting down.
GTATCCCACTAGGGAAATGACACATTAATTCAGTCACACAAAAGCATTTTCAGCACAAGGCAAGTACTCGCTCATGCAGACCTATATATAAATTTTGCCTGGTGGCTACATACAGTGTTAAACACACACACACAGACATCGCACAACCTGATACCTTTTTAATGTACTTTGATATCCACAAAAAAACTTCCACAAAGAGTCTTATATGCACCCAGTCAGCACTACAGACAGACACATACTGACAGAAATCATCACCCACAGTTCTTTGTACATGACAGAGCAGGAAAGCATGTGACCATTTGATGTGGCTGCAGGATCAGCTGCAAAGCAACCGCATACAAAACGAGCTCAGTGAGTGCAACTGTAGGGCGCAACAGGTCTCTAAATTCAGGCTCAGTTTCTCTGTGTTTAAAAACTGTATTGAATATTTGTTTGCCGGGCAAATAGCGAATAAATAAATGAATAAAAATGACATGATATTACAGCAATAACAGCTGATATCAAGTAACAAAGATGACAGAGAAAATTGTGGTTTTGTGCGTGTGCATTTCTACTTTGTCTGGCTTGAACATGTTTATATGCATTTGTGTATGTGCGTGTGTGTTTCTGTGTCAATGAGCATGTACTCAGTAACAGTTGTCAGAATAATAGGGCTGTACTTGTGGAGCCTGCGGATGTTTGCCAGTTAGAAGAACGCCCGATAGTAACCTTTCTTTGTTCTCGTACCTTCCTCTGCTTTCTGTGCTCATTTCTACCTCCTGCTGCAGCCTCTCACACACTGTCCTGTTTGTTTGTTTGTTTGTTTGTTCTTTCTTTCTTTCTTTCTCACATTTTCATCTCATTTTGTCAAGAAAGGGTCTGATTTCCTCAGCCTCCATGCTTAAAGCACAAAGCTCAAACTTACCGTATGCCCTAGTCCTTTCACAAAAGTCCCCCTTGAAGTGGACTTGAAATGCTTGATTTTGTGTGTGTGTGTGTGTGTGTGTGTGTGATGCTGGAATTGTGAAGATACTTGAAGTTAACCCCTCTTTTCTTTTCTTTCCTTTTTTTTTTAACGTGAACAAAAAACATCCTTCTCTGTCACGAGTTGGTGACATAATTGCATGTGTAGGTAGGTGATGACCAGTTTGGAAACTTAACAGTGAGCTAGTGTGGACTTGCCTAATGACCTGTAGTAACCTCAGTGTGAACCAAAATGAACTCTGCTTCCTTCAGTTTGATGTAACAATGCAAATGTATGTTGACATCACAATAGTTCCAGTTTTTCTGGAGATTAAAATTGGAAGGATATGCAAAAAAAAATCTTAGTCATTTTAGATTTGTTACATTTTGTACCAATGCCAAACAAACGTTTAACTGAGTGGTGAGTGAATGTCACAAGCAGATTATCTCACTAAAAAGACCATTTCCCTTTATCTGCATGCACATTAAAAACACATGCACAAGCAGCAGAAACTGGCAGAGATGTCTGCTGTTGAAATTAGTGTGGTAGCAGAGGAGCTGTGCAAGTTCTGTGTTATTTGTTACAAAATTTGTTACAAAATGTACATATGTGAGATGCACACTATGATAAATATCATCATCACAGCTGCTTTTTATGTAAGACACCCAGCAATAGCATGCAAGTCACATGCAGAAATACGTGTTACATTTTATCTGACCTCTCCTCATGCACACACACATACGCAGGTATAATGATAGACCAGGAACACCAGTTAAATTTATCTGAGGCAGGCAGACAGCTAAGTGCTAAGTGTCTCCACCCCTCAGTGCAGCACTTGACTGCCACGTCCAGAATACCAACCATAGAGGAGATGATAACCTTCAATATCGTCACACCTCCAGTGTCACACACAGGCACTCAAACATTTCATATTACTGTTGTCACAAACGATGGCTTTTCTGAAGAAGAAATGTGTACAGAGCAACTTTGAACACGTATGGGATGACACTTGAAGTGACCAGTAGTGCATTAAACACACTTGTGCTGCCATTCAGGATGAATACAGTTACTTTACTGTAAAAAAAAAAGGCAATATGTGAAAAAAAAGCCTCCCAGAATGAGAGCAAATTAGAATTTTTCATTTAATAATATTTTAAGATGATATTTTGTATATAAAATATGCCTTTTCAGGAGAAATCAAAAACATTATCTCTATTTGTGTAGACAAACCAAAGATTATCAACCGATTTTTCGAGGACATGAGAAGTAGATCTCTAATTCGACTTCCAGCCACCTAGCAATCACCATTATGTTGATATTTCTATCTGCCTCTCTCTACTACAGCTTGCCAGCATGAAGAGTTGGAAGGATATGCGAAAGGAGATCCTGTATCTTACCGCAAATGCTACAGGGTCTCCAAATCAGATGTACCAGGCCGTGTCACGTATCGTCTGTGGACATCCTGAGGGAGGGGGACTCAAAATCAAGTCTCTCAACTGGTATGAAGACAACAACTACAAGGCCCTTTTTGGAAACCATGGCAACGATAGTGACAGTGAACCCATCTCCACTTACGATAACTCCTCCAGTAAGTGTCCAGAGCTCACCTATCAATTTAGTTTCACATTATTACAATTTGTTAGTCAAATATTTTATTGTTACTAATACAAGGTTCACCATTCAAATGTCTCTATTTTTATTTTTTAGCTCCTTATTGTAACAATTTGATGAAGAACCTGGAGTCCAGCCCCATTTCCAGAATGATCTGGCGAGCTCTGAAGCCCCTTCTCATGGGGAAGATCCTTTATACACCAGATACTCCAGCAACACAGAGGATCATCCATGAGGTATAGTTATCCCCTCACATATAAAATCCCCATTAGAGATATGTATGAAGCATTAAATGAAATTATCTTTGGCGGGTGTTCCAGGTTAACAAGACCTTCCAGGAGCTGGGTGTGCTGAGGGACCTTGGAGGGATGTGGGAGGAGATGAAGCCCAAGATTTGGAACTTCATGGAGAATAGCGAGGAAATGGACTTGGTCAGGGTGAGTGTGTGCAGTGGCATTTTCCTTTGGCACACATCAGAACTGTCTGCTCTGTGTGCTTCCTGTTTACATGAAAGGATCTCCTTTACTTAAATGTAATTATATGTAATTATATATCTGATGTGACCTGAATATCACAGAGTGTTTATGTTCTGGGATTTTTTTGATGAATGTATTTGAAGCTATCAAAATGAGAATCTGGCAGCTGAGAAAAAAAGCTCATAAACCAAAAATAAGAACTGGTTTCATTTAGGCCACACTTGTTCTCATTCAAATAAGAATAGAGCTGGACCACCACACATGTGCTTGGTTGACTGCTTGTTCTAACTAGATTAGTGAGAATAGTTCTGGAGGCATCCTGTTGGAATCAGTTTATTTGTTGTTATATTCTCAAAACTATACCTCAATAAAAGACATGCAGTTTATAACATGGCTGTGCCTGAGAAATCCGTTCAGCCTTTTCATATGGGAATTGCATAAAGCACCACCTGGTGGTGTAAGGTTGTAAAAATACTTTGACGTTACATGCTGGGACGCTGCACATTTATGAAAAACGCTGGATCTTTAAATGATAATGAACTGCATTTTGAATTTAATGATAAGTTGCTGTCAGTGATAAACTGCCCTGTAAGAATACTTTTTTAATGTTGTTTAGTTAATTAGTAGGAACAAATTAAAGGTCCATACAGTTATACGTAGTTTATATATAGTTTTTCAGCTGAGAAGTTTTAAAATGAACAAAATAATAACCAAATGAATCAATGAAAAAAGGTCACAAAACCAAACAAGCATGAATACATGCAAGGATTATGAAACAGTTTGTTTTTTCACAATTTGGCATTTGGCAGCACAAAAGGAAGAAGGTTAAAAGGGAATTTAAATGAAAAAACAAAAGAACTTTAAGCTTTTCCAGCATCTTCAATTTTCTTTATCAGAACGAGCAGTGGTACTTTGATTTTATTTGTTATTAAATGTAAATTTTTCTTTTTGCAGACCCTGCTCCAGAATAATGCCAGCGCTGTATTCCTTAACACCCAGTTTAGTGAGACTGAGTTGCGCGTGTCAGATATAGCAGCCTTCCTGTCTAAGACCTCAGATAACAAAAAACACACAGGATCAGTCTACACCTGGAGAGACGTCTTCAATGAGACCGACCAGGCCATACAGACCATTTCTCGCTTCATGGAGGTCAGTGTTAATAAAAGATATGTGATGTCTTAGCCTAAAGTGCAAATCTAACCAATGTAGTGATGTGCTGTGGAATGAAATGTAACAAAAATTCTTTTTTAAATACCACATATGACCGTGCTGTCATGTTTTTTGAGATTTTGGCATTAAAGCCATAATCATGTGGGTCTTAACTTGTGTCTGTAGAATAGGTCTTGCTGCACGTAGAAAAATGACAGCTAATTTCACATTTTTGGCATCACATTACAAATCTTCCATCATCTTCCACTGTTCAGTGCATTTGAACTACTTTCAGATCCTCACAGCTATTAAAAGCTTTAAAATCTAATGTTTTTTCTCTTCCTTCATTAAATTCAGTTATTGCCATGCAGAGTTTGTCATCATTCCTTGTCTGTTTGATCAGTATGCCAGAGCCGAGCCTTAGTGATAGACAGCTACCTTTAAACTCTCTGTCCAGTGTTAATCACTGTTTTTGCTCCTGTGAATGGCTGATACATTTATTCTTAAGGATATTTGTATTGACATGCATATAACATAAAACACATGGTTCAGCCTTGTAGTATTTATTAAGCTATGACAAGGTGACCTAAATAAATAGCAGTGTTTACTTTCCATAGACAGATAATTTTATTACTGTAATTGATCATTTTAGTGTGAATCTCATGACCTGGTTTTCCGTTGTCTCTATCCACTGCGGATAATGTTATTAAATGCACAAATGCAATACAAATCATTTATAAAGCCTCAGTTAGGGTCAATTAGACGTCCTCATTACACACAAAAATTGAATGAATTGAAAGCTTTAGTTTTTTTTACTGATGTTAAGCAACATCACAAACAACTCACTGACCTATTGACTGTTTCACCCTTTAATAAGATCATATGATGTGTGAAGCTTCTTGCACTGTGAACTGTGTCGAGGCCAACCTCACACAGTCATAAATGGCATACATATAGCGTAAGGTGTATTTTAATTATTATCATCCACCCACATTTCATTATGCTTTCTAGCTTTCTGTTGGCATAATAGAGACTTGCTGTGGGAGGATCTGGTAGAAATCAGCTTCTGTCAACCAAGAAAGTCTGAAGCTAATCTGTAGGAGCTCTCAACAAATAATTTAAACAATCCTGGTGTGGTTACTCAGTGTCTGCCAAAAGCACCTGAGTTTATGTAATAAGGTGTAAAGTTCATAGCTGTTTTCCAATTTGAATAAATGTCATTCTGAGGAACTATGTGACTATTTGAGCTGAAACGTTTTTAGCATTTGTGCGCTAGAGCTGAGTAGTTTGTTTTGGAGCTGTTAAGGATTTGACACTCAAACTGGGTGACTGCAGGCTGATGGCGTCTTCAAAATGAACAGTTTTCAGAGAAAAGTTATTGCAAAAGGGCCTTTTTTTCTAGTTAAACTCGAATTAAAACGGGTGCTGGTTTAGCTCAGCGCGTTGAGCCATATGGCTGACAGTGGCCAACCTGGGTTTGAGTCTGACCCGCGGCCCTTTGCCGCATGTCCGCCCCCGCTTTCCTGTCGTTTCTTCACTGAATCTATCAAATAAAGCTGAAAAAGGCCAAATAATTTTTTTTAAAACTCTTATTAAAATATTAAAACCACTCTTTAATAAAATCCTTCTCCTTCAGTGTGTGAACCTGGACAAGCTGGAGCCAGTAGCTAATGAGGAGCGACTGGTCAACAAGTCCATGGGTCTTCTTGATAACCAAAGGTTTTGGGCTGGAATCGTGTTTCCTGACATTGCCCGCAACAACAGCACTGACCTGCCACCCAATGTCAATTACAAAATCCGTATGGACATTGATAATGTGGAGAGAACAAACAAGATTAAAGACGGGTAAGTGGCTGTGTTGACCAGATGGTTTTTATTTATTTTCCCTTTTCCTTTTTTGTTTGTTTGACTCTCTTGATTTTCATCTGGTTTTACAGATATTGGGACCCTGGTCCCAGGGCAGACCCCTTTGAGGACTTGCGGTATGTCTGGGGTGGGTTTTCTTACCTGCAGGATGTAATCGAGCAAGGAATTATCAGAGCTGTCACCGGCACCAAGGAGAAGACAGGAATCTACATTCAGCAGATGCCCTACCCCTGCTATGTTGATGATATGTAAGTGAATGCTTTGGTTAAAAAAATGACGTGTTTCGGTACTACAGAGGATATTTGTGTAACATTCAATTCCCTTTTTCAGTTTCCTGCGTGTGATGAGTCGGTCAATGCCTCTCTTCATGACCTTGGCATGGATGTACTCAGTAGCCATCATCATCAAGGGAGTGGTATACGAGAAAGAGGCACGCCTCAAAGAGACCATGAGAATCATGGGACTGAACAACGGCATCCTGTGGCTCAGCTGGTTCATCAGCAGTTTAATCCCCCTGCTGATCAGCGCTGGCTTGCTGGTGATGTTATTGAAGGTTGGTGCAGCCACAGGCACGCACATATGTATACCCAGTATGTCACCATGAAGGAATGTCAGCAAATTATAAAAAACAAGTGAACATACTCACACTGCTCATTGCAGATGTTCATACTCAGCATTTAACTAAGTGACTCTTTTTCCATGATGTCTGCAAATTTAATTAAAAGGTGGAAAACAAGTGACATCATTCTTTTCTTTCTCTGTCTCTTTTGTGTGACACCCTTCTCAGATGGGTAACCTGCTGCCTTACAGTGACTCCGGCGTTGTGTTTCTCTTCCTGGGATCGTTTGGCGTAGTTACCATCATGCAGTGCTTTCTCATCAGCACGCTGTTTTCCCGTGCCAACTTGGCAGCCGCCTGCGGTGGCATTATATACTTCACTCTCTACCTGCCCTACGTGCTTTGTGTTGCCTGGCAGGACTACGTGGGCTTTGGAGCAAAAATTGTTGTGGTGTGTTGAATAGATTTAATTACACACTTACGAATACAAAGATGATTTTCTTGCATTTTGTACTCTTTCCTCATGTCTTTGTCTTAAAATATTATTTCTTTGTTTTAAAATAGTGATATAGACAAGCTTGCTGTATGCAGGCCTAATTTTCTGACCTAAAATTTGAATCCTCTTTCATTTTCACAGAGTCTCCTTTCTCCCGTGGCTTTCGGTTTTGGATGTGAGTACTTTGCCCTCTTTGAGGAGCAAGGAGTGGGAATACAGTGGTCAAACCTACTTGCCAGCCCTCTAGAGGAAGACAGCTACAACCTGACCACCTCCATCTGCCTCATGCTGTTTGACGCTGTGTTGTACGGAATAATGACCTGGTACATTGAAGCTGTGTTCCCTGGTGAGTTGTGCAAAAACTTTGCAGTTTGGGTATTTTTCCCTTTAACGGACAAATTGCACATGAGGAATATGAATTATTTTACAAGCAATACATTCTATTACAGGTCAGTATGGGATCCCCAGGCCCTGGTATTTTCCCTTCACTAGGACATATTGGTGTGGAGAAAAAGAGAACAAGAACATCTCCACCCCTCTGTCAAAGAAGAGTAACGCTGATGGTACATATCATAATCATTATTACCATAATTTATTTGTCTTTAGGATATAAAACACCTCTTCACTTTAAACTACTTAAAGAAGTTTGGATAGTGTACCAGGATTAATTATGCTGTTTTTTTGTGTCTGATTTGCAGCTGTCTGCATTGAGGAAGAGCCAAGCCACATAGAGCCAGGTGTTTACATTGAGAATCTTGTGAAGATCTACAGCCATGGAAACAAACTGGCCGTGGACGGCCTGTCCCTGAGATTCTATGAAGGACAGATCACCTCTTTCCTCGGACACAATGGAGCTGGCAAAACCACAACTATGTAAGATAGTGCACATGTTGTCTACAGTGCTCCCAAGTTTTGCTGAGCTGAGAGTTTGACACTTGATAAAGGATTTTAAAGTTTGCCTAGCTGAAGTGCTGACTGTATTTTTGTGTTTCCTTCTTGTTTCTGATCAAGGTCAATCCTGACAGGGTTGTTTCCACCCACCTCTGGCACAGCCTACATTCTCGGTAAAGACATTCGCTCTGAACTCAGCACTATCCGGCAGAATCTGGGTGTATGCCCCCAACACAACGTACTCTTCAGCATGTACGTATACAGTATTGGGGGGCAGATTTTTGTGGAAACTTTTAGTCCCTTGTGCTTTGGCTGTTAAGTGAGCTTGTTGCTTGCTGTAATGCAGGTTGACAGTCGAGGAACACATCTGGTTCTACGCCTGCCTGAAGGGTCTTCCAGAGGAGAAGGTGAAGGCGGAAATGGAACAAATTGTGAATGATGTTGGACTGCCTCACAAACGAAAGTCTCGCACAAGCACCCTGTCTGGTCAGTTTAAATTCGATTTATGTCAGTGGGCAAGTTGTGCAAAGGGATTTCCTGTTTAACGTTTTTACTGAAAGTGTATTTCTGACTTTTATTTCTTGTTGTCTTTTTAGGTGGGATGCAGAGGAAGCTGTCAGTGGCCTTAGCTTTTGTTGGTGGTTCAAAGGTTGTGATTCTGGATGAACCCACAGCTGGTGTTGATCCCTACGCGCGCAGGGGTATCTGGGACCTCTTGCTCAAATACAGACAAGGTAACTAAAACTGATATCGTCTTAGCTTTTATTTTTGCAGTTTTACATAGATTTGAGTCAAGAAATCCACCCCCAAGAATGAAATGACAAATTCAGTTTTTTCTATTCTTAGGCCGCACCATCATCCTGTCCACTCATCACATGGACGAGGCTGACATCCTGGGTGACCGCATTGCCATCATTTCGCACGGGAAGCTGTGTTGCGTAGGCTCCTCTCTTTTCCTGAAGACCCACTTGGGGACAGGCTACTATCTGACCCTGGTCAAGAGAGACTATGACTTGACACTACAGTCATGCAGGAATTCTGCCAGCACAGTCTCCTATAGCAAGAAAACAGAAAAGGTACAAGAAATGTAAACACCAATATTAAATGTGTTTTAAACGGAATGAAAAAAATGTTCTATTTCTGTATTATAAATACCTGCAAAGACAAAAATATTCTATCCTCTTCTATTAGAGGATAATAGAAAATATATATGATGAATGCTAAAGAAGGACAACTGATTGAGTCTTTTTCTTCACTCTTTAAATGTGTAATGTCTTGTCTTTTAAATAGGAGGACAGTGTATCAGAAAGCAGTTCAGATGCTGGCCTTGGCAGTGAACCAGAAAGTGAAACCACTACTATTGGTAAGAATCAATAGCAAAGTGGCTGTCTTTCTTATAAAATCAAAACCACATTATCAGTTTGAGCTCCAACAAAAAAAGTCTATCATTTCATCTCTGCTGTAATGTAAAATGACCTCTGTCAGTTTACTAACCTCTCACTCTCTCTGCTTATTCTTCCCCACAGATGTCTCCCTCATTTCCAATGTGATTTTCAAGCATGTCCCAGAGGCTCGCCTGGTGGAGGATCTCGGCCATGAGCTCGCCTATGTCTTGCCCTACCAGGCTGCTAAAGACGGTGCCTTTGTGGAGCTCTTTCATGAGCTTGATGACCGACTGACTGACTTGGGAATCTCAAGTTATGGAATATCTGATACAACCCTAGAAGAAGTAAGAAATACTACATTTTCATTTGGTTGAAGTTGAATTTTTTTACATTAAACACAGTCATGAGTAGAATAAAACTGATATTTATGTGTCATTTGCATTATTTTTTTGCAGTCTGTTTTCACTTTAGCCAATGTTTTAATTTGATTTCCTCTAACTCTTCAGATTTTCTTGAAAGTGGCTGAGGACAGTGGAGTGGATTCAGTTGAGCTTTCAGGTAAAATCTGGGATATTTTTTTCTAACGCTTACACACCTAACATCTCCTATGCAATCTACATTGTAACACCATTTGTTGGTAAACATTAGACGAAATAATTAGAAATTGAATGCTGTGTAGACTGAGTCTTAATTAGGAAGCATCAGGGAACGTAGAGAAGACAAAACAAAAGCAATGGAATTTAAATAGTTTAGATTAACTCGCTGATTCTCATGTGGCTGCAGATGGAGTCGTACCCACCAGAACTCGTCGTCGTCATGCATTCGGAGATCACCAGAGCTGCCTGAAGCCCTTCACTGAGGATGACTTTGATTTAAATGACTCTGAAGGTGACCCAGGTAGAAATGGATTACCCAGCATGAAGTGCAGTGATAGCAAATGTCTTTTTTGCTGTCATTCATCAAATCTTTCAGCCTATGATTGTACCTAAAGTTTCATTTCACCAGATATGTCACATAGAAACAAAATAACAAATCTGCAGTTTGCACACATTTGCAGACGTTAAGTTATTGCTATCTATGTGTCAGGAGTTATGTTTCCATGTTGTCATGCTGCAGTTTTGCTGATGTGTGTCATGTTGTCTGTGTCCAGAATCCCGTGAGACCGACTGGCTGAGTGGAACAGATGGCAAAGGGTCATACCAAGTGAAAGGTTGGAGTCTGAAGAGACAGCAGTTTGTAGCACTACTGTGGAAACGATTCCTCTATGCTCGACGCTCCAGGAAGGGCTTCTTTGCCCAGGTATACTGGCATTAAACACACATATATGGACTCTACACACTGTATTAGTTAATATAGGAATGTTTATGCCTTATATCAATCAATGAGGCTCTTCCTAACTATACTAGTCTTGCAATAAAATAATACTTTAGCTGTATTTTTCTTTTTTAACATCAGTGCTGTTATCTTTCAGATTGTGCTCCCAGCAGTGTTTGTGTGTATTGCCTTGGTGTTCAGCCTGATCGTTCCTCCATTTGGAAAGTACCCCAGCCTGGCTCTGGATCCTGGCATGTATGGAGAACAGTTTACCTTCATCAGGTAAGATAAAATCTCTGTCTGCAAAGAACTTTTATCCATTGTTTTGCAAAAAAATCCCATTTTCCTCAGCCCATTAAAGATGTAAAATGTTATGTAACTGTGCTGATGTTTTAACGCTAAATACTAACTAGAATTTTGTGATGATGTTCTTTTTAAATGTGTTTCTCCTATAAAATAAGTTTTAGAGACAGTTTAAAATGTCAGGTAAAAAAGGAATGGGTTTTGTTTGTGCCTTTGCAGTAATGACATGCCTGAAGACCCTCATACCAACAATCTGCTTGGAGCTCTGACAGCAGAACCAGGCTTTGGAACACGCTGCATGGAAGGAGAGCCAGTACTGTGAGTTAACTTACATTTAGGAAAAATATCTAGATCTATATTATAGATCATGTCAGAATCAGTCAGAATTTCAGGGGGAATGCTCAATGTTTATGAATAAATTGGAGATTTTAATATGAGCGCCCCCTTTATGCTCCAGGGACATTCCCTGCACTGCAGTTCAAGATGAGTGGTCGGTCCCTCAAGTCTCTCAAAGTGTGAAGGACATGTTTGACGAAGGAAACTGGACCATGCAGAATCCCTCTCCACTGTGTGAGTGTAGCTGCGGAGGACGCAAGAGGATGTTGCCCGAGTGTCCATCTGGAGCTGGGGGGCTTCCACCACCACAGGTTAGAGATTTTTTTCTTTCTCACTGTCGCCAAAACGCTTGCTCATAGGGGGTCACATGCTTATATTTTCTCTGTTTTCTTTGTATTACTGTAGGGTCTTTACCTTGCAATATAAAGCGCCTTGAGGCGACTGTTGTTGTTATTATTTATATAAATAACTAATTGAAATTGAGATGGCAAATAAAATCTAAAACCAGTTAAAACAAATGTCATATAATAAATATGAGCAACCAGCTAGATGAATAATGAACATGAAATAACTGATTTGTCTGTTTCTGTTTCCAGATGAAGATCAGTGAGACAGACACTCTGCAGAATTTGACTGGCAGAAATGTGTCAGACTATCTGGTTAAGACCTACGCTCAGATCATTGGCAAGAGGTAACACTCCTCTGACATGTTATTATTGTTTACCTTGATTTTTATTTTAATGTAAATTACTCTCATTCAAGCAACTATCAAGCAGTGAGTAATTTCTTTTCCTCTCTTACAGCCTGAAGAACAAGATCTGGGTCAATGAGTTCAGGTACATTATCAGACATGATTCATCTTTAGTTCCTTCACAAATCAATAATACCAAGTGAGTACTTCTCAGCTGTGTCCTTTCTAAGTATTAAAATGGCTGTAATCTATTGCAGATATGGCGGATTCTCATTAGGTGCAAGGAGTTCACAGCTTCTGGCCCATACAGATGAAACTGATCATGCAATTGCTCAGCTGAGGAGACGTTTCCATCTTGAAAGAGTAAGAGATTTTATTACATTATGTACTACATAATCCATAGACTGTTCCATAATGGCCTGCTTTGATTTAGTCAGGATAAGACTCTTACAGGGGGTCTGTATGTGCTGTTATAATTACAGCTGTACTGATGATAAACATGGCATCTCATTACAAGTCTGAACAGTGTCAGTTTACGCATGTGCTAAAAAAGACTTGGCTCACTTCTTCTGTTTGCTGCTTCGCCCATTCCCCAGGGAGCTGCAGCAGATCGTTTCTTTCACAGTCTTTCCAGTTTCATCCAAGGATTGGACACCAAGAATAACGTCAAGGTTAGCACACACACACACACACACACACACACACAGACACACGAGACACCAGTTATACAACAGCACGTGGCTCTGGACATTACAGTTAAGCCTCCTCGATCTATTCCTTCAACATCCATTAACATCATTCCTTCATTGTTAAACCTGCAGCTTGCACACAAAATGTGTAGTACTCAACCTATGTACTGTTTATGTTGAGTATGTCAGTAATGATTTTGATTTGTCATAGATAACGAACATTACATAGATTCACCTCCACATTGGTGATACAATAGATTATTACCCTATGTTTTCTTTCTTAAGGAGTACCAAATACTGTGTATTTCTCTTGTACTTGTACTTTCACATTTTAAATGCATATGGTGTCTGGCACTTTTTGGTGTCTAAAATAACAACAAATGCACTATAACATTAGAACCTAAGTGTTTTTTTTAAGTACTACTTTGACTGTGGAAAGATAATAAGTGCTTAAGAGGGGGTAAGATAAATGAGCGCTGTAGACTTTTATGGCATTAAAAAAAGCATCCGTTACTCTTACAGACTTGTAACACTTAGCTGATCTCCAAGCTGCTGTTTTATGTCTCAACTGTTTTTATTATTCTCTAATGTTACAGCAAGTGAAACTCTCACATTTGCCTCTCTTAAATGCAGATTTGGTTTAACAACAAAGGCTGGCACAGCATCGGTTCCTTCCTCAATGTGATGAACAACGCCATTCTACGAATGAGTCTGCCAGCTGGAAAAGACCCCACAAAGTTTGGCATTACTGCCTACAATCATCCACTCAACCTCACCAAGGAGCAGCTCTCACAAGTCGCATTGTGAGTATTACAGTGACTACAGTGCTGAATTCAAAGATTTAATTATCTCTTTGGCCTCTCTTTACTCCCGTTGTGTTTTTTGTTATTTCTTTCCCAGGATGACAACATCAGTGGACGTGCTCGTGTCCATTTGCGTGATCTTTGCCATGTCCTTTGTGCCTGCCAGTTTTGTGGTCTTTCTCATCCAAGAGAGAGTGAACAAGGCTAAACACATGCAGTTCATTAGTGGAGTACAACCTTTGCTCTACTGGCTGGCCAACTTTGTCTGGGATATGGTAAGTCATTTTAGTTTTTCAAAACTTAAGGTTCATTTGGCTCAAGTCTGTGTAAAAAGATGTGAAAATTTCAGACCACAATCCTGATAGAAAATCTAGCTTATTAAAATTTTACTTTTTTTTATCCCCCGTTTGCAGTGTAACTACATCGTTCCTGCCACACTGGTGATCATCATCTTTGTGTGTTTCCAACAAGACGCCTACGTCTCCTCCACCAATCTGCCTGTGCTGGCTCTGCTGCTGCTACTCTATGGGTAAATTAGGCACAAACACAATTTATTTTGCTCTTTCTGTTTTTGTTTATCTATAACCTGTTTTCATATAAAATTCTGTTTGTGTCTTTTTTCAGATGGTCAATCACCCCTCTGATGTACCCAGCTTCATTTTTCTTTAAAATACCCAGCACGGCCTACGTGGTTCTTACTAGCGTCAACATACTGATAGGAATCAACGGCAGCGTGTCCACATTTGTTCTCGAGCTGTTTGGAAGCAATGTAAGCAGTTATTAGTAGCAGGAGACTTGTTAATTTATAAGGAATTACTCAAAAAATATGCAGAGTTGCAGGTTTTTGAATGATTGACATTGAATTTTCAACCTTTCTTGGCTAAATACTGCCTTCATTTCTCCTTCAGGAGATCGGTGGTATCAATGATATCTTGAAGAATGTGTTCCTCATCTTCCCTCACTTCTGCTTGGGAAGAGGACTTATTGACATGGTCAAGAATCAAGCAATGGCTGATGCTCTGGAGAGATTCGGTAAACACAGCAGGCAGATGCTAACCCCAGCAGTAAATGTGTCCTTATTAGTTTTTGACAAGGTAGGAAAAAAAGTGCTCTTTCCTAAAATGTACGTCCTGTTGTAGGTGAAAACCGGTTCCGCTCTCCTCTGGCCTGGGACATGGTCGGAAAGAACTTGTTTGCAATGGCCATTGAGGGTGTTGTCTTCTTCTGTATAACCGTCCTCATTCAGTATCGCTTCTGCTTCAAGGCCAGGTGGGGGAAACGTATTACATACATGTGATTATTCTGTTTTAAATGCATTAAACTTTGTTCTCCATATCACAGCACTCCAGACTTAAATCCTTTCCTCCCTAACTTCCAGGTCATCCACTAGTCATCTGAAGCCTATCGGGGAGGAAGACGAGGATGTGGCGAGAGAGCGACAGCGGATCCTCAGTGGCGGAGGACAGTCAGACATCCTGGAGCTGAGACAGCTCACCAAGATTTACAAGCGCAAACAGAAGCCAGCAGTGGACCGGCTGTGTGTTGGCATCCCTCCAGGAGAGGTATTGCTGTCTTTTAGCTTTTATACATATGAGGATGAGTAATTTCTTTCAGTTAAGGATTAGTAGCTAGTATTTTGAATATGAAATATTTAGTAGAATATATTATTCCTCTTTCCTGCAGTGTTTTGGTTTGTTGGGGGTGAATGGAGCAGGCAAAACCAGCACCTTCAAAATGCTGACAGGAGACTCTGTGGTCACAAGTGGCGAGGCCTACCTGGCTGGCAAGAGGTGAGAGACAAGAGAAGACGTCACATCATAAGTCACTATGTAGATTACAACACTACTTAATTTATGAAAAGATGTTAAATTTCAGTTTTTCTTTATCAATTTCTTTATAGGACTTACAAAACTGTCTTTAATCTATTTTCTCTTGCTCCAGTGTAACCACAGAGATAGATGAAGTCCATCAGAACATGGGCTACTGTCCTCAGTTTGATGCTATCAATGACCTACTGACTGGCAGAGAGCATCTTGAGTTTTATGCTATCCTGAGAGGAGTGCCCGAGAAGGAAGTCTGTGAGGTCAGCAACAACCATACATACGCAACGTGATACATATTTGTCTTTTACATGTGAACTACACCCATAATTGTACTTGTGCAGTGTTGTTGTTTGTTAGTTTTTTCTATTTTGTATTTCAACTAGACATTTTACCTGATAATTGTTTACAAAATTAAACAAATAACTCTTTCAGCCATGATGTGTGCAAAAGAAGACACTGTAACCCACTCGAAACTCTAACCCTCCACTAGGTGGCAGACTGGGGCATCCGTAAACTGGGGTTGATGAAGTATGTGGACAAGGCAGCTGGCAGCTACAGTGGAGGAAACATGAGGAAATTGTCTACTGCTATTGCTCTAATAGGAGGACCACCTGTAGTGTTTCTGGTCAGTGAAAATAATAATAATAATAATAATAAAGCATTGCTGAATGTTAAAGCTCCTAAAGCCAGTGAACTGTGTGGTAAATATGATAGTATAGCAGCAGCTGAGTACCTGCTCTTACATGTTGACAGGATGAACCAACTACAGGCATGGACCCCAAGGCACGTCGTGCTCTCTGGAACGCCATCCTGAGCATCATCAAAGAGGGACGATCTGTAGTCCTGACCTCTCACAGGTTAGTCCATGTGTTTGTTTACCTGGACTCTATATATGAACATTCTTTCTTTTTTTTCTTTCTTTTTTTCCCCACCCCTTATGAATATTTTCCTTATGTGTCTTGTAACAGTATGGAGGAGTGTGAAGCTCTTTGCACTAGGATGGCCATCATGGTCAACGGCAGGTTCCGCTGTCTGGGCAGCGTGCAGCACCTCAAAAACAGGTGAGAGCACAGAAAATAACCTTTCACAACACTGTAGCTCACAAAAGTCCTTTTACACTTTTAGCAAGGTTAATGGTATTATTTTACGTATATGACTATATATGACAGCAATCCTGAGTCTGTGTTTCTGTCAGCTGCAGTAATGATTCATATGAAGAACAGACTGGTCTTTAGCACCATAGCGGGGACAAAAACTGAATGTATATATATTTTAATCTACTTGTTAGATTTGGTGATGGCTACACAATCATCCTACGGGTGGCAGGACCAGACCCAGACCTTAGGCCAGTAATGGACTTCATAGAAAGGGAGCTACCAGGAAGCACATTGAAGGAGAAACACCGCAACATGCTCCAGTACCAGCTTCCCTCATCCCTCACCTCTCTCGCCCGAATCTTCTCCCTGCTCTCGAAGAACAAAGAGGCTCTCAGCATAGAGGACTACTCTGTTTCTCAGACCACGTTAGACCAAGTAAGCAAACTTACAAACAATCATATTTAACATCCAACTTCAATTTAAGCAAAGTCTCATTTATTTTTCCTCTTCTTCACCCTCCTTTTCCAGGTGTTTGTAAATTTTGCCAAGGACCAAAGTGACGAGGACCACTTGAAAGACGTCCATCTGAGCAAGCGGGACGCTGTTGTAGTGGACATTTCCCAGCTGAACTCTTTTCTCACAGACAACAAGACCAGGGAGAGCTGTGTCTGATTCCACAACATACCATCTGTGGGAGTTGCAATGCTTCACCCACCCTCCCCATGACCGAGAAAAGATGGACCACTAAACTCTGGGGAGACAGACTGTGTTCATTTTTTTTTTAATTTCTACTTTTTAGTCTTTTTCAATTGTCATCATTTCTCAGTGGACCTGCATTTCAATGCACAGCCTCTTGAAAAGGCAGAGACTGCAGGTATTGTGACAGACACTGAAACAATGAAAGCTCAATGCAAATCAATGCAAGAAATATATATAATTATGTTTAAGATGACGAGATATTTCTGTGAGGGTAGGAGACAGGTGCTTCTCCTTCACTAGACTGACAGGAAGAAAGGAAAGACTCAGAACACTTGAAGTGACAGCAGGATTTTAATGCTGTATTAGACTGGAAAGCATGTATAGCCTAGCTACCCACTCAATGGGCAAAACCCAGGGGATGGCAGAAGATCTCTCAATTTTAAACCCCATTCCTAAAGTAGTTAGCTGTGGTCAGTGGGGGTGTTTATTTACTTGCCTGTATGGAGAAATCAGGACGAAACAAAAACAAATTTGGATCAGTCACTGCCAGCTGTTAAATCTGTTCAACCTTTTTAACCTGGTTATAAAACAGACTGACTGCTTTTTTATTCAGGGTCAAACCTTTCTAGATTTCTTTTCATTACCAAGCGCAGTTTTGGGGATTTTTTTCTATTGCAAATAATGGTTAAAAAAAAAAAAAAAGCTTTTACAATCCAGTTTCAGTCACAAATGTGCAATCATCAGCATAGTAATTTTTACTAATTACATTTTTAAAGGTAATTTAATTCCTCCAGACAAACATAACCTTGACAGAGTTACTTTTCTTTGGATAAGAATTAAGAACAGCTAACCAAGTTGTTTTGTTTTT
Source organism: Tylochromis polylepis (assembly GCA_015107715.1). NCBI lineage: Eukaryota > Metazoa > Chordata > Actinopteri > Cichliformes > Cichlidae > Tylochromis > Tylochromis polylepis. Next base: position 18,910 of record VVHJ01013793.1, on the reverse strand, counting down.
ATTTGTTGTGCTTGGTGTCCTTGACATTGTCCAGCATAGTGCCTAAACTGGTGGAGACAGAAATTTGAGCACTCCATTAAAACAACAATGTATGTAGGCTGCCAAGGAATGTATAAGACAGATACCAACATGCACCAAAGCACAAAAAAGCCCAACTTTTTTGTGTGTATAGAGAAACTTGACTGTTTTGTTTTAAAGTGTGTCCTTCATTGTGAAAAACAACAACAACAAAAAAAATCTTGTGGTTCTTCGTTATATGCACAAGATGTACAGTCTGCTATGCTGGCTTGTTGTTACTCACCCTGTCCTGTTAGGACAAAGGAGGGCTAAGGATTACTGAAGAATTTTTGAAAGTCAAATGGAAATATATAGTGCATGCTTTCCAATGGGCCACACACCTGGACTGTCAGGCCTTTTTTCTGTGTACCAAAGCATGCTGCCAGATCTGAGTGTGACCAGGATATGCTTTTATAAATATCAGTGCAAGGGTACCACGGAAGCTTTTCAGACCTGAGCCAGTACCGATGTGGATATTATGTACAGTAGCAATTTTGTGATGTCGAGTCGAAAAAAAGATGTTACCAGTGGAGTGAACAAACAGTATCTGTGCCAAATGAATCTGAATATGTATCCTTAACCAACCAGCATAATCTGGAGGAGGCAAATGTTTTTAAAGTTTGTGTTGTGCTTTTATCCATCAGCTCAGTCAAAATCCTTCTATTCTCACTGTCAGCAGCGTGAAACAAACTTGTGCTCTCATTCAGTCTTAATTAGACTGCAAGATCTTTCTATTCTTTGGTCATGTTGCCAAATTCTACTCTGTCCACGTCCATAAACTGCCACACTGAAGGTATCTTTGCTGTCAGTAGCTCTAAAATAGGACAAGCTGTTGAGATATTTTGTTTATAAGAGCTAGTCGGTAAGCCAGGCTAAAAACGAGGACCATGTCAATTAATATTTTGCTTGTAATGCTTTATAGTTCAGAAGTCCAGTCCAGGGTTTAAAGTGATAACAGGTGCTCTGTTTCATGCAGAATCTTGGAAGGGGTTCCAATATCTCGGGGATCTAATAACTGCTCTGGGGCTGACTCTTACCAACACTAAGGGTCTGATCCCCATCCCACCAAACCCCTGTTTTAAATTTGAGCACTTTATAGGTTTAGTATAGTCTTTTATTTCTACTATTTTAAAGTGGAAATCATGGCAAACGAGACATATAAAAACAAATCTCTGCACTGGAATACAGACACAGACAAAACAAAGTTACTCCACTGTATGAAAGGATTTGTTTGAAACTTCAAATAGAGAATGAAGGCTTACATGTGATTGAGAGAAAAGAGTGAAACAGTGAAAAGCAGAGATAGTAGCGAGTTAACGAGAGAGCAAGACAGTACTAAGGTAGGGATTTTTCTCTTCTCATGCTCAATATTATTATTTGTTTACATTTTTAAGTATTATGGCCGTTTGTGTTTGTTACCCATTGTGTATAGTTATTCTTTACATTAATAAATTCATACATTTTCAAAAAAAAATGACTCTCGATGTTATTACTTTGACTTTGCTTTCACAGTACCTGTGTGCTAGATTAAAAAAAAGAAAGAAAGAAAAAAAAGGTAATGTGGGCTTGTCACATGGAAGTTTGTAGCTACTGGATGAACAAAAGATCAGTTTATGTTTGGGTGTGTGGGTTAATGTGTGCTGGTGACTAAGTTTCTAGAGATTTCATGCGTCTGTGTGTCCATTTTCATCTGCTGTGTTCCCACACACGTATACCCACCCACCCACAAACACACACCCACCCACAAACACACACACACAATTAATTTGCCTTTAAAAAGAGAAGCATACTCACAGGTTCCTGTCACTCCCAAGTTATTCATCCACCAACATCATGACCGGGAGAGTTGTTTTTCTGGGACTTCTGCTCATCTGTTCGACTGCAGGTAACAAAGAAAAACCCTCTATTCTAAACAAATAATCATTTTTCTGTATGTGGGGTACTTTTAAATGAAATTGCTTTTGTGTTAGATTAAGAATAAAGTTAGTGGAGCAGTTGCAGTTGTAGAAGCAACAGCATGAGTCACACTGACATAATGAAGTTTTATTGTTTTACAATGCTGAGTTGAAGGGTTTATGCACTTCAACACTGATCGCCAAAAACAACAGTCAAATGTCACAGAAAAAATATCTCTGCAAAGTATAATTACTTTGACTTCATTATAAACAGGAAATATAGAATGCTTGGTTACATATGCATTTTGCAATATATATATATATATGCACTGGTACATGGGGCTGTTACATCAGGTGTGTCAGTTTTACTTCAGTTATTAAATTATAAGCACTCATACACCTAGTGAACATTTTAGATATTAACAATACAGTAGTAGTAGTTTCTCATTCGTTTGAATCAGTGTAGTTACTTCTTTGAAGGTCAAATGATTTTGGGGGGCTTTCTTTATTTCTTGACTATTATATGATCTATTTTTAATATAATATGATTTTTTAAACTTTTCTTTGTTTGTTTTTTTTAAGGTGCAGAAGAGAGGTCTGGACTCATGAGAAAGGTGACATATTTTTAAATAGAAATTTCTACCTTAACTGTACTTGTACCAGAAGGTATATTTGAGTACTTTAGGGATTGGATTTGTTTTAATTGAAGCCACTGCTTTGTTGCTGAAATTTTAAACTTGTACTACACAGAATTATTAGTATTATTGTATCTGTTGTAGAATATAAATGACAAATGTTAACATTTCTGCCAGCCTATTTGTCCTGACACAGCGGAGATTGTGGCGTGCCCTTTGAACCTCTCTCCTGTATGTGGCAGCGATGGAAACACTTACGCAAATGAGTGTCAGCTGTGTGTCCAGAGACAGTGAGTACACACAGCTGCTCTACACTCCTAGTATTCACACATTAGTTCATCATCACCCAAGCCTGCATTAAGGAGGATAAAATACTTGCACAGCCCTCTGGTTGTAAAAAAATAAATAAAAAATTAGACACCAGGGTTGATTCAAATAATGAAGCTTTCCAGTTCAATCTTGATTCATTTTTACAAGTAATAAGCATGTGGTTGTTAGTGATTTCTAGGAAAGGATGGTTATATTATTGAAAATGCAAAAGTTCTACATTTGAATATGTAATTTTGCAGCAATGCTCTTATTCAATATTACCAAAAATACTGACAAAACTATAAAAGATAGGATTAAGATAAGATAAAATCCTTTATTTGCCATTTGTACACATATACTAAGTTTGGTTACATAGGAAATATTGTGCAGAGCTTAGAGTCGGAGTAAAATAAATAACGTGCATGCTAAGGTAATGTGAGGGTTTTATTTTATCAGATAAAGACTAAAATAAAACATTATCTTGGCTTATATAGCCTCGAATCTTCCTCAGATGACAGAGGTTTAGCTACAAGAAAGTAATGCTATTTTTAGGATGATGTCATTCTTTTAAAAAAGATCTCTGTCTCTGTTTCTCCCTCTTTCTGTTTGTTCATGACCCTGCAACTCCTGATAAATTTTCTCTCTCTTCACCAATGAAATATGAGCTGTGGTTAACATGACCTCATTTTCACTCTTTATCATATGCTAAACTAAAAGTCATCTGTCAGAAATCATCCCAGCCATGTTGTTATTATTTTCTTATCAGATCAACGAAGATGGACATTATGATTGTCAAAGAGCACAGCTGCTGACCTCCACACCTGGTGATGTCACTGTCAAGGCCCAATCAGAATCAAGCGAAATGATGACTAGATTCCAACTGTTCTAAATATTTGCCACAATCAATAAATATCATTCAACAGAGTGCTTGGGATATTTTCTTTTCACATTTCACCAAAGCAGACAATAATAAGGAGGGCAAAACAGATGAAGAATTCAAAGATTAAAGAACTAAAGCCAGTAAACAAATGTTTCCCTGAAGACAATGCTGAATAGAACATAGGGAAGAAAATAAAGAAGAGATTTGTTATCAGTGCAACGTTCCTTTTTAAAGTTAAGTCACAAGGTGAATGAACACTTGGTTATCTAACTGTGTGAGCTAACTGTTTACACTCCTTTCACTGAGTAACACAGCGGTCAATATTATATGTGTGTGGCAGAAAGAGTGACAGAAAGAGGAAGGACTGGACAGACAAAGAGTGAGAGCAAACAAAAAAGAAGAAAAAAACACAGGACAGTAAAACAGCAGAGAGATAAAAATGTTGATTCCTGAGGTCAAAGGTCAACTTCATATTAGTCACATGACTAAAACCAGGAAATGGAGAAGTGGGATCACTCCACAGTTTACTTTATCTTTACAGCACAGCAGAAACAAAGCTTTCTCGACGGTAATGAACCAACTTATCGAAAGATGATAAGAAACTTACCGGAACACGAGTGAGTACAAACTTTAAACACTAAATGTTTAAAAGTGTTACATTACAGATCTTTATTTTGCTATAATCAGTTGTATATTGTTGTCACAATGTCATTCGCGTTTACAAACTGATTCTAGGAGTTTGAAACAAAGACACAGGGACGATAAAGTTGAACCTGACTTTATCAGTGCACTATGAACCCTTTTTAGTAAATGCTCTTTTATCTCTATCTGATTTAGTAAGTAAAGTTTTGGTAAGGTTTTGTGAGGTTTATTCCACTCAGATCAACACTTTAGTTTAACTAGGCTCTATCCTGTTGGTGTCTTTTTAGTCTGTCACACAGGTGTCAAACTCCAGTCCTCGAGGGCCGCTGTCCTGAAACATTTCCATGTGTCCCTGCTGCAACACACCTGAATACAATTAGTAGGTCATTAGCAAGACTCTATAGAACCTGACTGCACGCTGAGGTGGCAGTTCAGCCATTTGATTCATGTTACAGCAGCTCATGAGTGAATGAACATGGTGCAATAAAAGTACTTTTAGAAGTACATTTTTCCAAACATTTACTTGAGAAGGGTTAGGGGTTGCCACTTCAGCATGCAGTCAAGTTCTGTACTCTTGCTAATGACCTACTAATTTTATTCAGGTGTGTTGCAACAGGGACACATGGAAAAGTTTCAGGACAGCAGCCCTCGAGGATTAGAGTTTGAGACCCCTGTATTAGAGTGTTCAAATTAATGTGTGTGTAAAAAATCTCTTTGCAAGTCATATAGCTGGGAAGAAACAAACGTAAAAATCAGGATGGTACAAGTGAAATTTTTTTCTCCTGGTTGTAATATAAATAAAATAGCTGGTCATTTTCATCCCTGCAGTCATGTTAAATATTATGAAAAGGGACATCCATCTTGCTCTGTTGATCATGTCACTGCAACCACAATCTGCACAGCAATGGTGGAGACATGCTATTGAGACACCGCTTCCTTCCTGTCCCTTGTTAGTAAGCTAAAAGAGCACATAATCTATAAATTGAAAGTAGTTCATTGGTATTGAGTTAACAATCATTTTTATCTAGAAAATGATTCATACACAGCAAGCACCCACCACAGACCAAGAAGGTCAAAAATGTGGTGGGTGGGTTATATTTTAGGATTATGGATGTTCCTAATTTGCTAGTCATTTGAACAACAGAGGGGAAAAAAATTAGACTAGTCTAAAAGAGAGAAAACCTGAAGAACACTGTCAAAGCATATATTTTGTCCATAGTTTAGGGCAAATATGAAACCATTAATCACATTTCTTGTTAATCAAACCATGTTTTAGATGTTGCTGAAATGCATGGCACTTTGCACCATGTATGAACTTGCAAATACCCACAGTGCCAGATCAGTTTGGAGAGTTTGGGTAACCCTAGCAGTGGTAGTGGCAGTACCCTTGGTTTCTTGGTCATATTCCAGTTTATTGTGATAAAACTGACATAAAACTGACATTTTGTTTAATTTTTTTGTAAAAAGAGAGAGAGAGAGAGAGGGACATCAAAGTACTGCAGAACATCACAATAGAGAAAAGGCCCTTTGACATAGATATATATTTTGTTCTATAGCTTGCATCATGCAATAACAGCTCCCCACTGCGCCAAGTAAGGTGTAGTAAGTGCAAGCACACCAGCCATATTTATTCAATAGACTACAGTTTGTTCATGTAAATATGTCTTTTCACACATTAAGGTTATTTGTGGAGTTCCAAAGGGTTCTGTGCTGGGACCAATTCTGTTTACATTCTACATGTTTCCTTCAGGCAGTATTATTAGAAACCATAGCATAGATTTTCATTTCTATGCAGATGACACCCAGCTTTATCTATACACAAAGTCAGAGACACACCATGCTATGTCAGCTATGTCAGCTATGCTAAGATGCTATGTCAGAACGATGCTGAAAATCTAGTACAGACTAGTATTCCTGGTGCCAACGAGCAAAGGCAGTAACGTTTTAATGTTTAGCTGAGTTGTTGCAGCCATCCGTACTCTGGATTTTTCAAGCGTCAATGTCAACACTTTGTTCATCTGCATTTTTTTCTTTTTTTTTAAATTTGGAGCTAGAAGAGACTGTATTGAGGTTGATTAGCAAGCTGTATCCATACACAAGGAAATTGGTGAATTTCAATGTCAGAGTCTAGAGCTTGGTTTTGAAGACAGTCTCAAGAGGTCATTAGTGCAACTGCAGTTTTTGGCACTTTGCGTGAACTTCATTTTTCAGACCTGGAGTTTTCCTACTTTGTCCCCACTGACTTATTGCAAATAATGTCACCAGCATTTTAATATCATTTCTGTTCACAAATTATATAATTTATGGTTCAAATGAGAAAGCCCTGAACAGCTTTAATGGATGTATTTCCACAGTTTTCATATATTTGCTTATAGTTGTTTTTTATTTTTTTCACTAATGCATTTAATAACTTGTCACCCTTGACGCAATAAATATCTAAATGACAAATTTTAACTGATGTCACTGTTGCATAATCTGGAAAAATTCAACCACGTTATCTCCATT
>VVHJ01013790.1:7189-22317 GCA_015107715.1 Tylochromis polylepis | reverse complement strand
TGGCGGCGGTGCCGGCCAGGACCCAAGCTGAGCGTCCAGGCCCCGCAGCCCCTGCAGCTCCTGCATGAGCTGCTCCCACTCGCGGTGCAGTTTGTCCTCTCGGCGCCGCGCCACCGCTGCCCGCTCCCTGCTCGCAGCCACCAGGTCCCGGCTTGAGGCCGCCAGCTTGGCCATCAGTTGGCCCAGCGTTTCCTCTGGTTGCCCCGGTCCTGGGTCTGCCCTACCCGTCATATCCACCAGGCAGTCCTGGGTTTCGGCACCACTGTGACGGTGCGAAGGCAGACCCCACGACTCGGGCATGTTGCTCCACATATTTTATTCTACACGGTTAACACAATTCACACGGTTGCTGTTAAACAAACACCGGCTGCAGCTCTCCCGCTGCCAGCCGCACACCACAACAACAACCCCAAACCAACACTCAGGACCCCTTTTATGGCTGGCGAGGCGTGATTGCTGATGCCGTGCAGGTGAAGCCATCTCCACCGCATGGCACCGCAAGCCACGCCCCGCCACAAATACATTTATAACTAGCATGGTTTTTTTTGCCTGAGTTATGGTTATGGTTGTTGAAACAAATGTTCATTTTCTGTGAGCCTATAATGACATGGTCCCACCAAGCCTTTTTTAGGTTAATAATAATGCATGCTTCATGTTTACAGTGAAAGCAAACGCGATATAACCAACTTCCTGTAGAGGTGTGAAGTCTAGATAAGAGATAAAATTTCACTGAAACCAAACACATGACAATGTACTTTAGTACTTCATATCAACACAGCAGATGAGATAGGAATTCCCAACATTTATTCAGGTGCATCATTGCCCAACAGCGTCCCACTACTGATGTTAAGCAAACACATTACTACAAATGATCATTGAGGGCTAAATTCTTTAAAAAATCTGTTAAACTTTTTTTAAAAACTACTAACTTAACTAACCAACACAAGCCTTTATGTATAAAGCAGGAATGCACAGATATATTTCATGAACATCAGTCCTGGGTGTAGTTTGTGGATGATACTGGCCAAAATAGAATGACATTTACAGTCAGTGTTAGTTATCTCCAGTTACACATCAGATTTGTGCTGGCTCACTATGGTGTCACGAAGATCTTAATCACATTATAACAGTTAATGAGAGAATACTTCTATTTTTCCATGCTGCAAAGGGGGAATAAATTGTAAATGGACCAGAACGTATATAGCACTTTTCTATTTTATATGAACACTCAAAGTGGTTCTTACTACAAGCCTTATTAACACAAATTCCTACAAGCACCTTGTTTTATGCTTAAGTGTTTTTAATGCAACATTCACACTCTGGTGAATGCACTGGGGGCAACTTAGTGTTCAGTGTCTTGTCAAGGCATGTCTTTTGTCTTGTCTTCCTTCTATCACCCCAACGGGTCGTGGCAGATGCCGCCCCTCCCTGAGCCTGGTTCTGCTGGAGGTTTTTTCTTGTTAAAAGGGAAATTTTCCTTCCCACTGTCGCCAAAGTGCTTGCCTATAGGGAGTCATATGATTGCTGGGTTTTTCTCTGTATGGATTATTGTAGGGTCTACCTTACAATATAAAGTGCCTTGAGGTGACTGTTGTTGTGATTTGGCGCTGTATAAATAAAATAGAATTGAACTGAAAATTGACAAGGATTTTTTGACATGCAAACTAGAAGGGTCAGGGATCAAACGGTTGACCTACAAAAAAGATGATGAACTCCTTTACCCCCTGAGTCAGCCACCCAATCCACAAAAAAACCACCATAAAAAAAGAATTAAAAAAATATATACATATGAGTATCGGCATCAACCAAAATGTTTAAACAACAGAAGGATTTTTAATTTTTTTTTGCATATCTTGTGTAAAAGTGTAAAAGTTATGAGTTATCCATACTCATAAGGATTTCAGAATTTCTGCGGGCTGCTTTGATGTCCTTACATCAGTTAGACATAAAATACTTCAGTTCATACTTAATGCCTTTTAGGACTGTGACTCAATTTCATTATTAAATGTAAAGTAATCTGAAATATGTTGATATTATTGTAATATTTGTTAGATACTTTTCAAAGTTTCAGTTTTAAGTTTCATCTTAATTTCATTGCAGTGTATTGAGTAATATCAAAGAACTGCAACGCCATGCATGGAAAATAAGATTTTTCCCTTTCAGTACTGAGCTAGGTTGAGTGAATTTGATTTAAATATAGATTTATTTTCCATACTCTACTTAGACCAGGGGTCTCAAACTCACAGCCTGGGGGCACTTGCAGCCCACGTCACCCATACTTGCGGCCCGTATATTGACGTGAAGAAATATAATGCAATTTGGCCCTTGAAGTTACTTTTTTTGTTAGGGAGGATTTGTTCGTTGTTGAGTGCAATGTTAAAATAAGTTCTTTAAAAAGCAAAAAATTATTTAATATGAAGACAGTATGAGCAGAGAGTACAAACATGTTGAGGGATTGGCAGTGTTAGTTCAGTGAGAGAGTTATTTGTAAAGAAAACAATTTTCACTAGCAGTCAAAAACTAATGTGTACACTTATGTCTGCATTTTAATTTTGTTAAATACGAACAAAATTATAGCAGAAGTGCTGCCACGCGTCTGGCCAGATAGAGAGTACCAATTTGTTTATTTGGTAGTTCACTGAAAGGCTTCAGTTAGTTAAGAGTGAGAAAAATTTGCGTTCAAGTTTGCAGTTTTGTCTTGTTATACAATATTTGAAATTTAAAAAAAAAAACACTACATTTTTGGAAATATTTGTGGGTGTTTTCTTGTTTGTTTTTTTACTACTTGAAGACTAAAGTGGCCCTCCAATGAGATGACAGTGGCCCACAGCTCATTTAAGTTTGAGACCCCTGACTTAGACTAAGTAGTGATATCCTGTGTGTTGCAGTTAATCCCTAAGCCTTATCAGAAATAGATATTTTATTGCTATATGCCTTGCATCTGTGCTGTACGGTCTGTAGATGTGCTCTTACAGCCACCAAAACATATAAAGTGAAATAACAGCTATGTATTGTCCCTAAAGACATTCACGGATGTTTGTATACAGCTTCAGATGCACATTTCTTACTCTGCTGACCACATATGTGCAGCTCTACTTGCATTAATCCCAGCAGGCAGTACACTGGACCAAAGTCCGACTTTTCTCTCCCGCTTCTACTGAAGCTTTCTTAGAGGCGCAAAGAATTTAAAAACCAGGCTCGGTCCAGCAGATTTATAAAAACTGAAGTAATAGACTGCATGAGGCTTTAAAAGCTTCTGAGCCTGCAGAACTTTCAGAGTTTGATTGCAAAAAATAAATTGGACATGTAGTATAGAGACTATAACATGAGCTATAAAATATGAGTTTATCTAATACTTTTCCACCACACTGCTTTAGCAGAAAAAAAACAAAAACAAAAAAAACCACCCTTCCTCCTCACTTTATCATTGTGGTCATAGCTGTACACATATATAGATCCCCATAGCAGCTATGGAGGAAGAGATAAGAAAATACACATCCTGCTGGAGGGGATCTGCCAGTGTCCTGCCAATCAATGCGCAAGTATACCAAAGTCAAAGGAAAGTAAAAATATACTCAGTAGTATAACAAAATTTGGTGTTGTTACTGCTGGCAATAGCATACTGTGGGTATGAGGAATGAGGGGAGAACTGATCTGACAGCATACTGGGAATTCCTGACAGCAGGAACAGACAGGACAAGGGAGAGGTAAACAATGTGCAGGGAAACCGAAAAGCTTCAAAACGGTGTAATATAATATTTGCCCTGTGATGGAAAAATACGTACTAGCTACATGAACTGAGGTACAGTGAAGGCACTGCTTTATCTTATTATAGCAAGTTTACTACATTACTACATTTTTTTTAAACTTCAGCCACGTTAAAAAAAATAATTAAAAAGTCTGCTATTTTCGGTAAAACGTCCCCACTTCATTGCAATAAAACTTAAAAAATATAATAATGACACTTTGATTTACTGGTTGAAGAATAAGCAGTAACTCAAGCGTGTCAGGCGTACTGGTGTTATTTGAGTGGGCGTTTACCCCATTCATTAAACATTACAGGGAGACACCTGTTCCTCTGTCAACTTCCTAATAACTTTATGTCTGAACAGGAAGAAAGCTATTAGTCATTTCTTACCTTATTTTTAGAGCGATTTGGGGAGTAGCCCTTTTCCCTCCACGTGTTCAGATGATCACTCTTCTGGCAGTAAATTCAAATTTAATAAATTAAATGCGCTGAAAAATAAAATTTAAAAAATGGCGAAACAATCAAAAAGGGGGGGAAGGATTTAAACCGACAGACGAGGCAGTGCGTATTGTATGTTTAACAGGAGAAGTCTGAAGGTGAGCACCGACCCAATGCAACAGGAAGACGCTCACCCGCAGGCTCTCCTCGCTTCTCGAGTGTGTAGGCTGATTATATTGCTTATGTTGTGGGGACATAAATCTGTTTAGTCATACTCTTTTGGGACCCGCCTTCTTTTTGAGAGCAAAGCCAAAGACGTTGCGATGAACCACTAGTTTTTCGAGTGAGGACTGGAGTCTGGGTAAAGTTAAGGAAATGATATATTTAGGTAAGGTTTGGAGTTGGAAAGGCTTGGAAATAAATTCAGGTCGGCGCAGTGTTGTTGAGTTAGAGACATGACTGTGTGTGGGTGGGTGGCTTGGAGGAGGGATGGAAATAACCGAGCATAGGAGAAAGTGATCTTTAAAGAGCAGAACTCAGTTAAAATAAATAACACACCGACTACTACTTCCATATCAATAAATAAACAGCCATAATGTCTCTTCTGAGCTCGCCAATTGATTTATTTAGTCTGAATTAGTGTGTTTGTATATTACGCAGTCAAATAGTACTATAAACTGCGAATACCCTGAATGATTAGGCGCCGTGGAGTTCCTCCATACTGTACTGAGTGATTACCTGTCATAGACCACACTGCGGTATGTAAAGTACCAAAGAATGCTGTATGTAAAATGTCAGTTTTTATGGCATCCTTTGTGTCATGTGAAGAGTTTATTATATCTGTGGCTAGGGAGTCAGATATTAGTTCTGGTTCCTAGAAAGAAAGATAGAAATCACTGCATGGGTTCAGAAAAACGTACAAAAAAAATCCCCAAACAAAGTTTGTTGGTGCATCCAAGTTAAACTAAGCAGGAACCTCGAAGATACCAAAACCTGTAGTCCCTCTAATGATCACTTGAGACTGGCTTCAAAAGTGAGTCAACTCCCACAGACTCATGTTAAAAATCAAAATAAACTTTATAAAACAAGTTAACAAACTACACAAGCTTATAGGTATAGTTTTCCCCTTAATAATGTAACATTTTAGATACTGCTTAAATACGGCTTAAACTTAGGGAAGTGGCTGCTTTGATTGACAGATGTGCTAACAAAGAAAACTTAGTGCTCATGTCCTCTAATTCGACTCACTGACCGAAACCTTTACACTAAAATGTTTTTTGGAGCACATAATGGAGTGATCTGATTAAGTATTACAGCTGTGTCTTAAGAAGCTTGTGCTTTTTTTGGTTTTCATGTAGTGAAATTCTAGTATTTAGTACTTAGTAACTGGCTCCATGTGGTGTACACATTCGCTTGGCTAGCAAAAGATTCCCCATTTCGGTCCTAGGTGGAGACAAACATATATGGGGGTTGTATAAGGAAGGGTATCCAGTGTAAAAGTCTGCCAAATCAAATACGTGCTGATACCTGCTGTGGCGGTCCCTTGTAAATATAGGAGCAGCAAAAAGTAGCTTACTTAGTATTAACTAGAAAATAGTTTGGTGTATAAACAAAGCTCCCTAAACTTTATTTATGGTTCCTAAAAAACAAATGCTGGCACTAAAAATGCTAATGTTTAGGCTTTAAAAACAGTGGCTGGAAGGAAACTGAAAGAAGTCCAGACGCTTTTCTTTCCAAGCTCCTTAGACTACGATGACCTGGATGACTGAGAACCTTCACAGACAAACAGTGGATGATGTTATGGTGGCCATGTCCATTTTTTATCTACAGTCTATGGTTAAAACATCACCATGTAAGGAAGAAATATTTATAAACATGATTCAGCTACCAACTTCTGTAGGCCGAGCTCATTTAAGATGAACTGAGGAGAACAGGAAAACTGTCTGAGCCATCATCTCACAAGCTCAGGAGGAGAGGGACCAACCGGCTTGTTATCAGCACGCTGTTAAAAAGTCATCGTGACTCTGAAGAGAAAGAGTCTAGGTGCTAATCTGACTTGCCGGCAGTACAGCCAGATCTGTCAGCCATTGAAAAGATTTGGCGCATTCTGAGAAAAAGAAAAAACAGCTAAAACTTTTATGTTACACAAGAATGGAATGACGTGTTGATTGATGTCCTCAGTTGCCCAAAAATGTGCAGTGTTGCCAAAAGATGACACGAATCAACACCATGGTAACACTGTGTCCCAACACTTTGGGGTTTCTAGAGTCAAAATAAAATCTGAGAGAATTTTTCCAAAAAACAATTCAATTTCAGATTCATTAGATGCAAATGTCCCCTCTTTGTACACCGTTCAATTAAATGAATGTTTTAAATGATTTAGAAAAATGTTCATTGTGTTATTTTTGTAGAGTTTCAAAATGTTTCATTAGCGTTTTTGTACATTGAGTTTTATAAATGTTGAACATCCAAAGATTAAAGTTTTTTTTTCTTTTACAAACTATCTCAAATGATAAACATGATGCCTAGCAATATTGCAATACACATGTAGTTAATATGTTGTGAACATTGTTTAGCCTCTCTAGGTTTCCTGGTTAAGACTATGCTACTACAGACTTTAAAAAAAAGAGGGGGTAATTTTGTTTAGATACAGGAGATTTTATTTAGCATTTTGTGTACAAACATAGGCCGCAAATGCCTTCCAAACATGTTTGCCCTCAGAATACAGTATTCCTTTTTTTTTAAATTATTCCTTTTTACAGTTCTACAAGCAGAACATTGAATATTTAACAGGAACAAGAGTCAAAAGTTGAGGAATAAAAAAAGTGTTGTTGGTCACCAAGTCTCATCCTCACCCTTACATCATTATATGCTCAATAACGCAAAAGAATACTTTTTGAAGGTTGAAGAAGCCTAATTTAATGGCAGCATTTTGTTGAAGAAGTGGCAGCAGAGGGTCACTGTTGTGCTATGAAAATGCTGTGAGAAATAGCAGTGTCGTGTACAGTAAATGCAAGAGATTTGGAACTTTCATATAGAAGAATATGCACTATATGATCAGACTATTCCACAGAAAAATTAAACCTTTTTTTTCTCGGCTGGGACTGAGGTTGTGGAGGGAACTGTATTATGGGGGGTACATGCAGTTACAGTGACAATCAACAGACCAAAACATTGCAGATTTAGAGTAATATAAGACTTTTCTCCTCTACCACATACTGTACTGATAGTCTGGATTTTCAAAGAGACTAGAGATGTACCGCCTCAATCCTCAACAATCAGCGGACGCCACAATAAATAAAAGAGAAACCAGATTATGCATACTCTAGTATTATACACATTATACAACTCTATGGAAAAAGTAGGAGGAGTTTGAGTTACAGGAACTCACAGAATCTACCTTTTAAATTAAGAAGAACCTGCACTTCCTATTAGCTAGACAATCACAGTGGCCAGTCTGTTGTTCAACACAAATAATTAAAGATGAACTGACAATGCAGGAACAGAGTTGAAAAATGACTGCAGTTCTACATAGTCGGGGCCAAATAGAAACAAACAGTTATAACTCTAAGACGTAAGATTTTCCCCAAAAAAGCACACCAGATAAAGAGTTTTCGAACATTAATTTAGCTTTAGATGGTAATATCTTAAATAAATAGATCCAGACTGTGCAAAAGCATAAATAAATAAAAGCAGAGGATATAAAATTTAAGGAAATAAAGAAGATGGACTTGGGGAAAATGTTTTGATCCATTGCCCTAAAAAACCCGACATTAACACAGTTTCTTTTTTAACACTTTGTGCATCACGGTCAAATGAAGGTGGCAAGTAGCACAGGGAGCTGAGAGCATGAGCTAAGACCACGCTTAAGTTTAAGGTCCTGTCTTAGTCTTCAATGAGATGAAAGATGTGTGGCTGTCCTCAGCAAAGGCAACGGGAGAACGAATGTTTTCACAGTCAGCACAATCACTGACATTCAGAGGCCCACGGGCGCTAAACAAAAGCATAAGTGTCGAGGCACGATAGGGTAGAGTAGAGCAGGCAATTAGGACTTGCTATAAAGGTAACAAGTGTAATAATGAATAAATGACTGGTGGTGGTGCATTCTGCCTCTACCAACCTACACGAGTACAGGCAAGAAAAATGTCTTTGAGACGCTTGCAAGGGCAAAGCGAGAGAAAATGTGACATTTAGAGGGCTCATCTGTATCCGAATGCAAGAACTGTGTTTTCCATCATAATTTACTCAGGTGTGCTTTTCCACTCTATCTTCATCATGACCACAAGCAAATGTGAACCCTTATCAGAGCCATCTAACTCATTCATTGGTTTTACAGCCAGTCATGATATCAAGCCTTAAATTGGCTATATAAAGTAAGCAGTATAAGCAGTAGTGATATAAAAATCTTTTTTTTTAAAGAAAAAAAGGAAAGAAAGATCCTCATGAACTACATCCCACATCATGGATACAACACAGCAATAGCAGGAGCGCACAGAAATAAAATTAACAAAACATGCCTGCATGTTAAATCAATCACACAGAAAAAAACAAACAATTTAAGAGCTCGTCTCTAACTTGGCCAGTGAGTTGTGGACAAATATTTAGGAGGACATTTTGCCGTGTGTGTGCAAGCAAATTAATATTCCTTCATTTAAGACAAAAGATACGCTGTTCTAGACACAAATGCAGAGTGCTCAGGTCACTTGAATGATAATACAGCAGTTCTAACGTTGCATTAGTGCACTTCTGCAGCCACAGATTAAATGGTTACAAAAAGAGACAACGCCATGTGTGTATGAGATGTATCATGACATTGCATAATGTCTACACTAGACAGGCGATCTCTGGATGGGAGATGTCCTGATAAGGACCAGCTAGCAGTCAAAGAGCTTCAGTCTTTTCCACAGCAGCATACAGTATGAACTACAAAGTGTGTGTTACCCCCATAATATTAATAATAATAATAACAATATTGAAATGAAGAACTG
This sequence comes from Tylochromis polylepis, assembly GCA_015107715.1. Taxonomy (NCBI): domain Eukaryota; kingdom Metazoa; phylum Chordata; class Actinopteri; order Cichliformes; family Cichlidae; genus Tylochromis; species Tylochromis polylepis. The sequence goes on along the minus strand of VVHJ01013790.1, from coordinate 13,143 downwards.
ATAGAAGAGCTGAGCAGTTTCTATTAGAACAAGGCTAAATCTTGCTTAATTACCGCAAGACTTGAAGTCAAGGCTAAAACCTACCACTTTCTTAAACAGAAACAAAAGTTCACATAGAAAAAAAACCCAACAATTTCTCCACAACGCCCCCAAAATAAATTACAGTAACAGCAACAATGATTATACTGTTAACCAAAAAGAAAAATACAACTTTAAGATTATGTACATGTACTTTATCTGTAAATACAACTGCTTCCTTTTTTCCTAACAAAAAACCCAAAACAAACATATTGATTTGGCAAGACGTCCTATGTTACAATGTGAAGGACATTTCATCAGCAAAGATATGAACACAGACAATTCCTATGTTAGAAAATATATTGCTTCCTGTGCATTTAAGCTGAAGACTACTTTGCGACACAACACAAATAGAGGAAACTTGCTTTTGTGGTCGGAAAAACCGCAGGCAGTCAGACTGCAGTCCATTACAAATCACTGGGTTCACTTCACCAAGCCGTAGCGTTTGACTCCAACCGGGTTTGTTTACGTTGTAAACACTTTAACATACAGGTGTTGGCTTCCTGTGATACAGAAAAAAAGAAAAAGCCAGCATGATGGCGACAGCCACACGCTGACTTTCAGTTCCATCAAATGTCTGCACTTGTTTGAAAGAATGCACTGAGATTATGTAAGACATACTTAGGAATTTCCTCAACTGGACATGAAGCAACGTTTGAGATGGAGAAACACATTTTGCAACAGTTTTTCCTGCGATTGTTCAAAATAAAGACGTACAGAGAACAATGCCCAAATGTTCATGGAGATTCTGATTTGTTGGCGAACCAATTCCAGAAAAATCAACAATCCTGACTCGTTCTGTGCGATTTTGTTCATTCGAACTTCTTGACTTACGAACCACAACTGTGTAAAAGCTGTAAAGGTTCACCACTGAGACAAAAAAAAAAAAAAACAGGTGGTGGATGCATTACACTGGAGGTACATGGAATCATACTAATTATCAGGTAATGACAGATAGAAATGGCAAAGACCTCACATACTCTGTACTTAAGAGGCCCAGTGGTGCCCTCTTGTGTTCAAGCACAACAGGCATCACCAGAGACAAATCCTTCCCAGCTGCAAAAGCTGAGCGGAGTACAGTCAGTCAAATAAAAAACACACGACAGGAGGCTCACTCTGAGCCAGTGTCCGTCTCTTTTTTCACACAGCGGTGGTCAGAGTCAGCGTTAGCTCTATACTTCAGTGGAGAAGAGGATGCTCTGTCGTTTACTGTCTGGGGTGGGAATTGTCTCCAGCTGGAGGAAATACAGCAACACCTGGACCTGTACAGAGAAAGTTTAAAAAAATAAGCAAATTAAAAATTTGAGTATCAAAATGAGCCAAGCACCTTTACAAAAAGTTTAAATACAAAATGGCAGAGGGAAGAGACTGAGGACAAACTGCATGGCTTACCTGTGCCATCACTTCCAGGGACCAGCTGTCCCCCATGCTGATGGGCTGTGTTGGGTTAGCAGGGATCTTGCTGTCCTTCTCAGCAGGCCTTAGCAAGGTCGGCCCGAACACCGTTGCCAGATTATGGAGAGACATCTTGTTGATACTCTCCTTCTCTGCCACCCTGGGGAGAAGAAGAGTTGAGTAGATTAGTAATAAAGATGCAGAACAAGGGCAATGTTAATGTGCAGGGATGGAGATGAACTGCTCTGGGTGCAAATATGAGCAAGTTGGAGATACTACAGTGAGTGCAGCAGAAGAGTTTATAGGATAAAACGGGATAATTGTCCACAGACACTCCATCACACCTGGAAATAATAATCACAAGCTTCTCCACCTCTGGCATTCCTTGTCGTTTTTTACATTTTTTATTTATTTAACCTTTTTTTATACAGGTAGTCCCATTGAGACTTAATGTCTCATTTACAAGAGAGACCTGTTTACTACTGATAGAAGGATTATGAGTCTGCCCGGCAATCATGATATTCTGTTTATCATTTAAGTTGGCTGTGGAGCAATGTCTGTTAAATATGGCCTCTGCAGTGTAAGGGTTTTTCTGTTTTACCTCAATTATAATAACATATTGTGGTTTTAAATTTGCAAACAGGCACGAAACCATCTGAAGACTTACTCTTGGATATAGTAATAATGGCCAATTTTTGGGCTAAATGATTTATGATAACAAAACAAAAACATTGTCAACCAATGCCAAAAAAGCTTTGATTCTATAAAGAAATTGAAAGTAAAAGTAATAAATCTCCAGTTCCATTCAGTACGCAGTCAGGCAGTTTGCAGTTGCAAGAGATTTATATCTAATAGTATAAAAGCTATGGTGAATATTGTATACTACCATAATGATGTTGACATAATGCAATAAACTGTCTCAAGTTTAAAACAATGTTAACATTTAGATAATGTTTTGGAGACAAATGTAAAGAAAGTCCATCTGAAAATACACCTGTGAGTGATCACCACCTAATGCATCGACTATAAAAATTTGCATTCTTGAATTTAGTTTGCCTTTCTTTCTGTGCGCATCAGTGTGTGCAGTCACGTCTACTTTCTATGCATGTATTTGTGTGTTTAGTTGTTTATACCTCTTTAAGTGATCCAAAAGGAAAAGGAATGTGACCAGGTTGGGTTCGGGCAGTGACAGCAGCAAGTTCAGCATGCAGCTCTCTTTGGCAACACTGTCAGACAGGGCTGCAGAGGAGGGAAGGGATACAGCTGCTTATACATTTCTTGTAAATAAAGCAGCTTTAGAAGACATTTATTTGGTTAAAGCTGCTATTTGGTACTTAGTTTAAACTGTGTATGTGTGGGAAAACCTCAAAGCCAATATCTTACTGATGCCGCCTGCAAAATTGGGATAGAGCTCATCGGTAAAGAGCGGTTCAGGCAACTCTCTGAAGTACAGCTTCAAGGTCCCAGCAATGGCATTGACATCCATCTCACTCATCATCACTGACACATCTTTGTTATCTGCAGGAGAGACGAGAGCAGCCTGAAACTGGAGGTTTGTAATCATAATGCTGGGAAACACCTCAGCACAAACAGCAGCTGCCGTGCCTCCTAACTGTTAGCGTCTAATCAAAAGTGCAAAGTAGGACACCCAATTATTCGCTAATAGATAAATTGATTTCCCTGTCAATCTGATGAATTGAAATTATTAACCTCTCAAAGCAAATTCTCAAAGCAAAACACTCCAGAATAATACATTGTTAACAATGCAACGATACAGATTTACCACCTCTGTTTTTTTTGGTTTTTTTAATAAATTACTTTTGAAAATCCTATTCATATATATTCGCCACACATATATTTTAGATGTTTAAAGAAATGTTAATATTAGACAGTTAACAGGACTAAATACAAAATGCAGTTTTTAAAATGATGACTTCATCTATTAAGGGAAAAAAAATTATCCAAACCTACCTGACCCTGTGTGAAAAAGTAATTGGACCCTATAACTGATAACTGGTTGTGTCACCCTTGGCTGAAAGAACTGGCAATGAGTCTTTCACATTTCTGTGAATTTTGGCTCACTCTTCTTTGCAGAATCATTCAAATTCAGCCACATTGGAGGACTCTCACACATGAACAGCCTGCTTAAGATCTTGCCAAAGCATCTGGTTTGAGTCTGGACTTTGACTTGGCCAATAAAAAAACGTTCATTTTGTTTTTTTTAACACATTCAGACATGGGCTTGTTGGTGTGTTTCGGATCACTGTCCTGCTGCAGGACCCAACTGCCCTTGAGTTTCAGGGCATGAAATGTCCTTCAGGATTTTCAAATATAGAGCAGAATTCATGGTTCCATTAATTATGGTAATTCATCCAGGTCCTGAAGCAGCAAAACAGACCCAGACTATCACACTACCGCCACCATGTTTGACCGCCAGTCCACAGAATATTTTCCCAGAAGTATTGTGGATCATCAAAGTGGTTTTTCACAAACGTGAGACGAGCCTTTGTGTTTTTTTCGATCAGCAGTAATTTTCGTCCTGGAACTCTCACATGGATGCCATTTTTAACCAGTCTCTTTCTTATTGTTGAATCATGAACCCTGACCTTATCTGAGGCAAGTGAGGCCTGCAGTTCTTTAGATGTTGTTCTGGGTTCTTCTGTGACCTCCTGGATGAGTCCTCGATGCACTCTTGGAGTAATTTTGGTAGGTCGGACTCTCCTGGGAAGGTTCACCACTGTTCCAAGTTTTCTCCATTTGTGGATAATGGCTCTAACGGTGGTCCCAAAACCTTAGAAATTGCTTTGTAACCTTTTCCAGACTGATAGACGTCAATGATCACAGTTAATTCATGATTTTTTTTTAATATAGGGCCAAGTAGGTATGGATGGCTTTTGTCCCTTAATAAATAATCATTATTTTAAAATAATGTTCTGAAACATGTAAGACTGACAAATATGGAAAAACAAAAAAACAAAAACCAAAACAAAACAAAAGAAATCATCAGGTATATGGATGACAGTGATACTTACTGGTGTCAAAGGCAGTCTTCAAGGCCTGAATGTCAGTGGCCACTCCTGACACTCTGTAGATGCCCACCTCCTCCATGCCCCTCCTTTCAATCTCCTCTAGGCACTGCCGGACAATGTAGGGCACCTTGGAGCGCTCTCGTCTGGATGAAAACAAAAAAGGAATCAAAAAGGAGGGTCTGAAATAACATTTGTTACATCTGTATATACAGTATGCTATGCTATCTGTCCAACTGACTTCAGTCATTCGCTGGCCTATTCTTTAAAACATGACAGTCAGCCACAGTTTGGGATAAGACTGAGACACCTGGCACAGGGAATAATATAGATGTGTTTATTCTGATTACAGAACAATTACTGTGAGCAACTGTCCATTCAGCTGGTGAGTTTTTTAACAATTGTAGAGTACAATATGGGAAAAAACCCAAACTATCAGTCGAACATTGTGGGATATGCATCAAAACTAAAAAGATTAGCACACATTAAAATAATCCAGAAACGAGCCCTAAAAATGTCAGAGGAGAATACAAATAATAATGACCTCACAGTGCTGGTGGGCAAATGGTCACTCTTTATTTATTTACTCACTTGGTCACTGTGGAGATCTTAACTCCAAACACACCCATGGGTTTCTCTGAGGGCATCCTCTTCAGGCTGAACTCTCTGCTGGTGAACTTCATGGACAGTTTAATCTCAATCTGATAAGAAACAAAACTCAAAGTTAAAAAAAAACCCAAAACCTTTACACAATCGGAATCCCATCTGCTTCTTATTTCTCATTAATGCATACTACTATGATCTAAATGTAAAACTACATTAGAGCTACCAGTGAGTGTAATACAGGAGTAAAATCTTATTTATGTTGTGACTTCGTTATTTTGTGTGATCCACTCACCCCATTCATGGGAATAACTGTTCTCTGCCAGTCTTTGCCTTGGAGAGTCTGAGGATCAAGCTGAGTGGAGGAAACATAATAAAGAAAAAACATAAATGCTCATACTGAAGGATACTCATACTGAACACTGAGAAAGTTTCAAATAATGAAGCAGCATAAATGCAAGTAATCACTACAAGTAATCAAAAATTAAAAGCTCAGGCTTCAGTCTTCTGGATCTGTATGATCTCAGTGAGAGTGGACAGAAGCCCCTCCCACCATGCCATTTATAAATCTTCTGTTTGTAAATGGCAGCCAACCAGACAAAGGTTTTCTTAAAGGGTTAGAACGGGGTGGGGAACTCCAGGTCTCATGGGCCGGTGTCCTGCAGGTTTTAGGTCAACATACCAGAATCAAATGATTAGTTCATTACCAGGCCTCTGGAGAACGTCAAGACATGTTGAGGAGGTAATTTAGCCATTTGAATCAGGTGTGTTGGATCAAGGACACATCTAAAACCTGCAGGACACCGGCCCTTGAGGCCTGGAGTTGGACACCCCTGGTGTAAGGGAAAAGAT
>VVHJ01013781.1:1969-15318 GCA_015107715.1 Tylochromis polylepis | reverse complement strand
TAGAGCCGCCGAAACACCGGCCTCCCGGTGCATCGCTTTCAGACAACCCCCCCCCCCGCGGTCTTTCGCTACTCAGGTTGAACATGATATATAAGTCACTTAGATAACCTAAAAATGTTATCGTTTGGCTTGTGTCAGTGTTTTCTTTGTTCCTGAGTAAACCACTTTGGCTGAGATCAAAGTTATAGCTGACACACAGCTGTATATGCTGTACAAACGTCAGACAGGAAACCAATTACACAAAAGGGTGAGATGGTAGAGAATTTATTCCTGTTGTATGATATTTATAATTATTACATAGTTATATATCCTGTTATATTTTAGGGAGCACGGAGCAGACGGCTGTGTTTATTACACTCCGCTGAGCCAGCTGGTGACGCACATATGAAGACTAGGCCATCCCATTTCTCAGCCTCGCATTTCCGCACTTCTCACTCTTCGGAGTACGCTTCCTACGTGGAGTGCGAAGGAAGCATCCTTCATAGGAAGCGTCCTAGGTTTTGGGAAAGGGCCCAAGTTTATATTTGCTGCTTTGAGTCTGGGAAAGTGCAGTATCCAATTTGTCCACTTGACAGCAGTAAAGTAATTGTCTAGATGATGCACATTATTGATATACAGTAATTCAGTTATCCTTCAAGCCCTGCCTTTAGAAAGTAAGTAAATAAAAGTCAATTAAAAGATGTCCTGTTATTAAATTACCATCTTCATTTGTTCTATTGTGGTATGTCTCAATATGTTAGGTCACATTTCCATATATAACTGAAATTCAAGACATTTCTAAAAAGTGAATGTGAATATGGGGGGAATAGAGGCCACTGAAACAATATATGAATCTAAATGTATATTACTTTACATTTTTACAGTCTACAAAATCATAGTTTAACTATAAAGTGACAAAATTGTTGGTCTATTAAAGACCGGGTGTCTCTTGGAAGGTAAAAATAATAAAAGAAAGAAAACTGGAATTAATTTGATTACGTATTATGTTTTTGTTTACTTGAGTGTTTGCCTGGAACCAGGTCTGCCTTTCCACAGCAGAGGCAATCTGCAGAATTTCACATCATGTTATTTAATTATTTTTACTTCATATGCTATGTGAAATGTGCGTGTATTGTTATTGACAGCACTGGTAGCAAAGCTGTAGCAGAATTCTCTATGAGGTCATTGTGATTCAAAACTGGCAAGTCTGGGTCAAAGATCTGGCCTAGCTTTGAAGGCTGTTTAACTAACCTCATCTTAAAAGCAACTGCACTTTGATCCCCCCCTTTTTTTTTAACTGAGTTTACCTTCTCTAATCAGATCTTGATTAAATCAGATCTTGATTAATTAGGTTCACATAAGGTTAAACTCAAGAAAGTTAAGGGTACACCACCTCCTAAGTTCAATTTTGTAGACGCAGTGGGCCATAAACCATGAACAACTTAAATGAGTAGCATAAAGACACAACAACAGTTGTTGTGAGTCTATTTTTGTGGTTAAGGAGAAACTGTGGTGATAGCAACTAAGGTCTTTAACACAAGCATCATAGTCAGTTTAATTTAAGTACTTTAATCACAAAATGTAATTTCATGTTTTAGTAGCTACTTCTAGTCTCTTAGCAGGTTGTTCCATACATTTCTTTGCACCCAGCGATTTTCTTGATGTTTCTCTAGTTGTTATTTAACAGAATAATGTCTCCATACAAATCATTAACTTCTCAAATACAAGGTAGACTAGTCAACGTAATAACTAATTGGTTAGCTTAAACGCATCAGCACTAATAACCTCCTGCACATTTACTTTCGACACTTTACATTATATTTATTATACTTATTATTATTGTTGTTAATATTATTATTATTATGCACTCTCACTATCCAGTAACAGGTAGCTTCTCTTATAGGATAATCAAAAGCATTACCACAAATTAGCTGAAACTATAACATGATTTTTTTCGTCAGATGAATAATATCGTTGCCATTTACCGATAAATCCATTTAACTGACACCGCTCTGTGACACCTGCGGAGCCCGCCTTCTAGCAGAATAAAGCTCCTCTGTGATTAGTTGTATACTTTGTCCTTCCGCTGGAATCCCGTAGTTCGGCCATGCCATTGGTTCGTGACGTGTCGCTCGCGCCTCGTTCCGCAGTCTGATTGGTTCGCCTCACTTCGAGCTCAACCGAAGCTTAAAATCGCCAGCCATTCTGTGTGATTTACTTGCAATGATTGATGCATCCGTTTATACCACATCTCCGTTGAGCCGCTGACTACATCACACAGCTGTCATGGTTATTTCAGTGGACGCCTCCAGAAATATTTTTCTCCTCTAAATTCGGTTCGCACGCGCACGTCCCCTCTCACCGCGTGCGCTGCCTCGCGACCAGTGAGCGAGAGACGCGGCGCTTCCTCCCCGGTCGAACGGCGGCTGGAGGATGGCACTGTGCTGGACGGCGTAGTTGTCTTTTGTGGTTTATTAAGATTTTAATTAGCCGATAACACACGTTTGACGTTTACGACAGACCGGCTTGGGAGCGACCCTAAACACACTGCTCCGATTATGGAAAAGGAGTGCAGGTAAGCGTTAACGAATCGTATTTGTTTATTTGACGGGTTTATTTTTAAATTACACATCAGCGTTTTCACGAGGAGCCAATTGAAATGCCCGCGAGCTTATTGGTTTATTAAATACTGTGATAACTGAACGGGCCGACATCAGCAGCAGCTGCTGCTTCCAGGGTCTGCTCCATTTGTATCAGTGAAAAAAATTCACTATACAACATGCCAGCGGAGACGCGGCCCATTCATTAGCACATAAACCATATTTCTTGCTAATGCTTAGCACGCTGCTGGTGTGCCGCGTTTATATCGTCTTTTCCTCAATGTCCCGTCCTTGTTTCGTGTGGTTACACAATCATGTTGCCGTAGGAAGCCGGGACATTTGGTGCCGCAAAGCGAGAGGATGATGTGTCATTTTGGCCACAGATGTTGATCCAGCCGAGCCATGAGCCGACTGCAGAGCATGCAGGCCCCTGTAGTCCAGACATCCTTAAGCAACAGCAGCAGGCCAGGATAATGAGCTGTCATGTCCAAACAAACCGGCCAGTAGATTACAGGATCTTGGAGTATGTGTCTGCGAGATGGGATTATTGATAGCAGAGGGACTGCTACAAATATCTCCCTCCAGATGTTTACTGTACTGCTCATGCATGCCCTCCAACTAGTCATCGTAGGTTAATGTTTTTCTGTTTTGTTTTGACCATGAATCCGGCTGTTCTTGCTGTATTTATCTAATCAGAGTGGGGCTAACAAGTAAATCCTTTGAAATGTGCTTGACTGGCTTTACTGCTCTTACTCCAGGCGAGTTAAATGACTCACTACTGTGAATCTAGGCCAGACATACTGTATAATTTTAAAAACCCAACTGTAATAACAAAAATCGAGAAAGGGTGGGTTAAATACATCACACGCCTTACTAGTCAAGAAACTGAAAAATTCTCCACCCTCCTCCCCCCAAGCACGCTTTTTTTTTTTTTTAAGAGGGCAGACAATCCAAGGATTTTATTAAATTACTCTGTTGACAAGTTCAGTGCTCCATGAATGAGGGCATGCACTGAGTAATGAGTGAGTAATGGGCTTGTCATGTCTTGATGTGAGATTGAGTGAGATAATTTTTATTCTTACCTGTGTAATCCACTCACTGTGCAAAAGCCTTCTCACACATTTTGCTGTCAAGGAAACTGGTATCAGATTCTCACATCCTGGTGACCTTGTTTGTTTTTTTTAGCACTGAAGGCCTCAAACTTTATCTTTATCTGATCCAGCAAAGAAATGGAAACAAGTGACTGGTAGTCTGTGACATGCAAACACACCCTAGTTCTTCCCAGCCAATATTTTCCTTTGCACTCTGCAACTGACACTGCTTCCTCATTATCTGTGTAAGACTGTGGTGAGCAAAAAGGCTCCAGGCAGTGTCTTAAAGATAAACAATCTCAGAGATGTGCGTACACCTTACATGTGTGCATTTGTTTAATGTGTGTAGCAAGAACAAGAGAAGGGCTATCATCTCACAGCTTTCTCAGTGTACTATACAGATTCTGTACATGCTGCTGTCCAGGGTTATTATTGTCTGCCACTGTGTTTGGTTGTAGGTGAGGACCATCAGTAATAAACAGGAGCCCCATGTGTGTCCTTACAAGATGGAAAGATTGATTTTTTTTTTTTTCCTCACGCCTGAAACAAGACTGGTCTTTAATGACTGATCTCAGTAAAGATGTTGTCTCTTCTTTCAAATCTCTAACTCTAACTCTAAACTCTAAAGCAAAACATTCGATCTACTATAGTGTCTTAATGCAGCATAGATTAATAATAAAATAGTGACATTATGATATTTTTTATTTTTTTGCTAATAGTTCTATCCATGGATTCGTAGGGGAATCATTATCACTATATATGCACAGTTTCTCTTCAGATGGACTTCATTTTTTCATGTACAGGACAATGATGTTTTACTCTGTGTTTTACTCCCAAGGTTTAAATGCAGCTTTTCCTCAAACTGTAGATGTTTTGTTCGCTGATTAGGTTAGTATGCGGTGCTGTGCAAAAGTCTTGTGTCACCATTTATCTCTTTATATTTTGCTGGGTAAATTGGGAAGTGGCTGCAGTGATTTATGGAAATGTGGAAACATAAATGAAAATGCAGTATATGCTTGGATTATTCTAACGAGCTTGAAAGTCAATATTTGATATGGCCACCTTTATTCTTCAACACAGCCTGAACCCTCATAGGCTCTTCTTTGGATGTTGGCTGCCTTTTGTTTTGATGATCCCACACTGCTTCAGTAATGTTGATTTCTGGGCTCTGAGTCACATGCTACTCCATACTGCCATTATTTATGCTAGTTTTTGCGATCCTTCTTTGTTCTGAGTGCACCTTATTTTACTGTTACACACACACACACGTTGAATGTGGGGTGAAGCTGACAGCGACGGATGAAGTGAAAAACTGTTAACACTGCTGGTGACAACATTTTACATTCCTGTAAATGTGGTGAAAGCTTCCAAACAAGCACTGTCCCAAAGATACAAATGACAGTGACTTTTCTTTGTCATCAGTGTCTTTTAGTCATACCTGCTCATGTTGACCACAGTTGCAGTTAAATTGAAACTACGGCAAATGTATAAAGAAAAGCTGTTGTTGTAGCCGGTGTGAAGTGCCTCCAAACTGCCTTCCTTTGCTGTTAGCCAACTATGCTCTGTTGCTGATGTGTGGTGTAGTAAACAACACGTAACTGAATTTTAAAAAGATCATCTGTAGATCATCTCATCGTTACTTTTATCCAATCCAGCTTTACAAGTAAGGATTGGGCTGGTATGTGATCCAAATATCACATCACTGCATCCCCAGATGCAATTCATCCATGCAAAATGTGATGAAAGTGGAGATTTAATGGTATTAGAATAATAATAATAATAACAGAATATTGTTCCTTTAAAGTACTCTGTTTGGACTGATGCTTGGTGTTCCTACCTGGTTTGCTGGTTGTCTGTGTTTATGGTTGCCTGGCCATATGCATTGGACTGCACTCTTTTGCTGACACATGGAAACAGGGAGCTGCTTGATGACCTGGCTGCTGTGGTTCAAGCTCACTATGACTGCAGCTCCTCCTCAGCCCTCCTCTGTCTGGTTTATTGTTCTCTGCAGATTTGTAACTAGATTTGTGTTACCCTGCAAGTTTCACACAGACTGAATTGTGATCTCATTTTCATACTGCTGCATTTGGGATTTATACCAAAATGCAAATTTGACTTACATACTGTAGGGCCATATTTATCAAGGCTTGTGTACATGAAACCATGTTTATTCATTCACCTGTTTGTCTAGTAATTTGATGTAACCTCCTTGGCCAACATAGTTTCTTATGAAATCCTTTGGGTCTACCAAAAGAATATGTTATTGTTATGCTTATGCCTTTTGATTATCATTATTTCTTTGATTTGTTTTTTTTTAAACATCTCCTCAGATCATCATGCTACTGGAGCATCTTGGTCAAGGGCGTTTCCAGGAGTTTCAGTGGCACCATTGGGACCAAGAACAAGCTGAGCAATAAATACAGTGTAGATAAATCAGTGTCATGATACCAGAGTGTAAAAGACAGTTAAAAAATAAATAAATAAATAATAATAATTTGAAAAAAAACCAACCCAAATATTATCCCATGTAATCAACATAAACTACTTTATTAAAAAGTCATTTTAAATCACCTCTATGGTGGTGGCAAACTGTTTATTTAAAATGTTAACACTATAATTTGTTAACAGCACACAGACTGAAACGTTAGGATGGTTTCTGAGTACCCTGCTAACATTATTACACCTATGCTCCCACCATGAGTTCTGGAAGAACTGCAACCGTTCAGTAAAACACAGGTTAAAATCTTAATTTTTGACACAAATTTGAAATGTGATGAACAAATCAGTGCTGTGGTCAAGAGACGTTTGTTCCAGCTCAGAACAATCTCTAGACTTAAATCTGTTTGAAACCCTCGGGAAAGCTTTCTACATGCTTTTCTTAAATCTAGACTGGACTACCATAATTCACTGTATACTGTATATTTGCTCAGCTACAATTAGTGCAAAGTGCTGCAGTCAGATTACTGACTGGGAAAAAAAAAAGAGAAATTATATTACTCCAGTGTTGGTAGTCTTGCACTGGCTCCCTGTGCATTACAGAATTCAGTATAAAGTGGCACTGTTTGTATTTAAAGCCTTAAATCTTCTTGGAGCTGCATATGGGGTAGATATGCTGTATTTATACACTCCCTCAAAATCAAGACCGGCTTCCCAATCACTCTTGGTGTATAAAGTTTAGTTTCTTTAGGTTTTTGGTTTTTTTTTTGTTGTTTATTTGTATATAACTAGGGTGGCTCTTGGTTAGTCTTAAATGTCTACCAACTCCCTTTTGGACATAAATCATGTATTTACACCATCATGAGTTTGTGTATGCCTGATACCAACCTCACTGATGTATTTTGTTTTTTGTACTTCATTTATTTTTTTCAAAATAATCTATGTATTGATCAATCAATCGTCCAAGCTTATTTCAAAAGGGGAGTCCTGTCGTGTCATTGCACCAAGTTCTTAGAAGCTGCTGATCTCTGTGTTTGGAGGACAGGTTGTTGTTGTGTCATTGCAAAATAATGTGAATGTGTTTAGCTTTGTTTGTTTGTTTGTTTAGCAGTCCTTGTATTTTTATTTATTTTTTAAAATGGTAAGTGCTTTGCAAACACTGTTGCATATTCAGAATTTTGGCACTTAAAGATATTTTAGGTACCTGGTAACATCCTTTGTTGGAAACACTTGGCATAATTGTCAGACTGATCTGCAGCCTTACACAGATGGAGTTAAGTTAAACGCTTGTGTTGGGTAACTGTTTTGCAAACTCGATGAACAAATATTTAGTCCTTTTACATAAGTAAAAGTTGTAATTCTACTTTAGTATCCTGGTAGTGCACCTGTTTTCAAATCAAATATATACTTAAAGTTCCTAGAGTAAAAACATTCATTATGCAGAATGGCCCTTTTCAATCTTTATTAGGGGAGCTGAGCAGTCCTATGCTTCCCCTGAGCTTTATTATATTTAGATTTCCCTGACAGGCTTCAGGTAGTTTAAACATTTGAGAAAATAAGATCATTTAAAAATAAATAAATAAATAAAAACAAATAGAAATTCCAACAGCAAACAGCAGATGTTTGTAATCAGAATGGGTGATTAAACAGCTCGACAACTGATCAGTGCTTCTGACAGCACTGCTGGGAAAGTATGAAATTTTTAAATGATGTAATGAATACAACAGGAAAGCAAAAATCAGTCAGCGACTGAAAAAGCTTAACCACCAACTGGCTTTAGACATGCCGTGCCAAGCCATGAAAATATGCATTTCCACCCCAGCCTCACAGCAGGGATGGTTGTACTGAGCCACACATCTGTGATCCTGTGAATCTTTGTCAGCTGGGGTTCAGCTTCACTCCTGTAGTCTGAAAAAGCTAGAAGCTTCATTTATTGTTGACTTCATACCTTTTCAGATCTTCTTTAGGCTAATGGTCAGGTTTCTCCTGCTTCACAACATTAGCGTCAGAGAGGATGCTTTTATTGTGAAAACCTTTGAAAGAAGTCATTAGTTGAGCAACAATATTGCTTGATTGTCACTGTTCAGTACATGGCTTTTTGTGTTTACCTGTGTGGAGAAGAAATAGTTAGCCGCTCAGTTATTCTCTGTGTTACCATTTTGTAATTCACTTTTGAGATTATGGATGTTTTACTATAAAAATTTTTTCAAAATATTAATTAATCTGACCTGTTCAAATCTGATCATTCAGTAGTACAAAAGAGTCAGATGTGAGTTAAAGTCAGTGGTGGGTTGTGTGGATGGCCGTTTCTAGACAATTTCCTGTCATAATGGCACTCAGGGGAACCAAATCGTCTAGAAAGGGATACTAATTAAATTTAGAGCAGGAAACCATTAGTCATAGGAAGTAAGCATGGTCAGTAGACTTTGTGAAAAGTCTCAAAACAATATTCATTGACTTTGACAATTAGTTTTCCCCAAATGTGTCTCTTCCTCATTTATACCTAATACCATAGCATTTAAACTTGACAAATCTGGAAAACCTCTGCTGCACAGCATGCACACAAATCAGCAGTTACATACACTCACTGACCTATACTGTGCAGTCAGTACATGAGCGCAGATTGTCATTGCAATACTAATAATGATGACGGACGATGTCTGCAGGAGTGTCAGGTAGCTGGTGAATATAGACTCAGATTCACTGTTGAATATCTCTAGCAGCTGGGATGGAAGACAGGGTTGCAAAGTATATTGGGCTGTCTTGAGCACCTTTTTTGGCTTCTGAGAGTCAGTGGTTATTAACAGCAACTAGACAAAGCTTTGCCTGGAAGTGGGAGGGAAGCCGGATTTTATGACCTTGACGTCATTTGATTAAAAATCAGTGTACACATAGTGGCTGAGCTGTGACTTCAGTTATATTGATGAGTTACATGATCACCCAGAGACAGAGTTTAAAGCAACAGAATGGCTTACTTATCAGACATTGGACAGCCACCATCTTGCTAAATGGTTCAAAGATGAGCTTCACTGTCCAAGAGTAAGCAGTATGCTCCATAAAATGTTACAATAAAATATAAAAAACAAGAACATCCCTTTCTTACAATGGGATGTTTTGAGCAGTATTGAGACCAGCAGCAGTCGCAAGGATAGCGGGTACAGTAGTTGAATAGCGTGTAAGAGAAGAGTCCACGTGTCAGAAGCTAAGCATGAGATCATGTTGGGACAACCCAGGAGGTTGGCAGCTACAGATTAACAAGGGTCATGCTTGGTGTCACAGCAGGAAGACTGCAACAACTAGCTGATTTATCTGTTTGTTTGTTTTTTTATTTTTGTAAATCTTGCTTTTTAGTTTTGTGCTTTTGTGTGTTTCTTACAACTCCAAGTGTCTGTATAATGTAATTCCTTTAAGGAAACTGCCGATCCATCTGTTTTTTACTTGATCTCCCAAAGAGATCAAAGGAGAGCATTTGCTTTTTGTCACCCTCCCTATTATAACTGGCTCAGTGTCAAAGTCAAGCCCAGATGGGAACTGTGAAACCCCTTTTTATTGTTTTTTTTGTTTTGTTTTGTTTTGTTTTTTAGCACTAATTGAAAGTATTTTATTAATCATAAACATTGAAAAGTAAGGGTCCCATGCAATATGTGCATATAACATTGTAAGCATAGAAAAATGAGGGAGATGCAGATTCATGTTGAGTCACGGGGGTGGTGTGTGTTTGTGTGCGGAGGACAGTCAGAGGAGGAGATAATGGCCCTGTCTGTTTGTGTGGACAGTAAGAGCTCAGAGAGGATGCATTTAAGCATAGAGTATGCACAATGCCATAATTGTGCACAGTGCCGCGGTGGTGGAGAAACTAAACATGTGCATCACACATTTGTTCACATATTTATCAACAAATCATTATCGAGGTAGAATATTATAAACACAGGGTACAATGAGCGTGGAGAAATGCCACGGCACAACTTAAAATAACCTTTCATTTAGTGCACATGCATGCTCAGAAAAGCAAATATAAGTGAAATACCATCACCACCACTTATTACCCACCCCTCTCAGTACTCTGCAGTTCCATGCCCACAATGACATTACCGCAGGCCTGCAGTCATATACAGAACAACAGCCAAGCTGAAAATATGGCTTGTTTTGCTTTGCCAGAGACCTTCACAATGTCACCATGTTCTTCCATTAACGTGTGTGTGTGTGTGTGTGTGTGTGTGTGTGTGTGTGTGTGTGTGTGTGTGTGTGTGAGAGAGAGAATTGGGGGGAAAAACTTAAGTTCTGCATGATTCACACCTTTTCCAGTGTGGGTTGACCACAATGACACAGCTGAATAGCACTTTGTAGTACTGAAAACCTCTCCTAAAAGGCAGTCCCTTAAGAAGATGCTGTAATGGCATGTAGAATATTTTTAATGCAGTACATTAACCCAGTATTCAATTTATCTAAAGACCTCTTTATTAAGTCTTTATTTATTAGTCTAAGCTTGAGCTGTAGTGTTTGGTCAGCAATAATTTAAACTCAGCAGATCTGGCTGAAGGAAAATCTGGTGTGGTTATTTGTCCATATTGCTGTAATAGTACTTTTTGTCATAAGGCAGCAGGCAGTGAGTTCGCTGTCCATAAAGAGTCGGCATTGAGACATATATAATTTAAATATTCTTTTATATACTTTTGTGTCTTTGGTGCAAAACATCAATATCCTGGCCAACCAGGATAGTGAACATGAGCCTTCTGTATTCACCTGCTGCTTGCGGGGGAAGCGAGAGCCAGAGGCTAAAATGCCACAGGTGTCTTGTAGAGTTATACATTATGTCAATAACTGTGCTCACTTCAGTCTTACTGCTGGGGTTGAGGACTGATTGACAAGGCAGATGCATCAGGAGCTCAACCAGTCTGTCAAATGAGTTTCAAAAGAAAAGGCAGATTGACATCATCTTTTGATTGTTGCAGCAAATCCTGTTTTTATCTTGGGAAAATCTGTTCCATCATTGGTTTCAATTGGTTAAATCGGAGTGATTGTGTTTTTGTTTTGTTTTTTTTGTTTTTTTGAAGAAGCCCTTTTACAAATTTGATTGGTTTCATAGGTTTGTTAATGGCTCTTTTGATTGGGCTAGTTAAGATGCATGAATGTGGGCCTTGTTTCTTCCCCATGCACTGTTCAGACAGTTGTTATGCTCCTCTGCTTTCCTCTCCCCTCCTGCAGGCTGTATTTCTGCTCTCCTTGTTTTGCTGTGTATGTCAGCTTCATGTGCTTCATATTTTTCAGGCCACTGAATGTTTCTCTTCAATTTTAATACCCTATGACACAGCTGAATTTCTTCATTGCGTTGTTTTGGAGTTTTTCAATGTGAAGACAGTTTGATCTGATAGTTTTAATGAATTCACTACGCCGCTGTTGTTGGTTGGGATTAAACTGACTATGAATAGACGGATTATACAGATTATTAGCTGACCAGCAGCTATACCGTGTGTATCCTTGTGACACACACATCTATAAAGCAAGCTTGGGAGATCCAGAGGAGTCAACCGTAACCATTTTTAGCCACTTTACAAAGCAGCACTACTGCTATTGTTCTGCACAGACATAATATGTCAGTCCCTTCATTGCTGCAGCCCAGTCCTGCACCACAAAATGTAATGTCTGTGTTGGTCCACAATGCAAAACAGTGTATTTTCAACGTAAAGGCCTGCACATTGTGAGATATAGATGGATAGATGGATAGATAGATAGATATAGATATATAGATATTAGAGAGAGAGAGAGAGATCTCTTTTTTTCTTTTTAGCTTCTTGTAAGGACAGAACTCATCTGACATACTAGCGAAATGCAAAGTGCAGCTTTGCAATACAGACTTAATGTTGTGAATGAGCGTCATCTTCCCCCAACTCAGACTAATTAGTTTTTTTGTGCTTTTTAAACAGAGGTTCATTTCTCCACTTGGTACGGTTCATTTGTGCAGATGCAAACAAAGCAATCAAATTTGGGTGCAGACTAAAACAATCGCAGTGAGAACATTTGGAGTCAGTGGTGTCAGTCCAGCTCTAAACAAACTCCAAAGACTGAACCCATGGGGCATGCTACAAGTTTGTGCAAACACCTTCTCACAGCCAGTACGCATCTGGGATGTGATGGAGTACCAAAGACATGCAGAATGTAGCAACTAGCCCTAAAATGAACCAAGGGCTCACTAGTCCAGAATTTTCCAGAACACAACACCTTCTTCATGCATTTATTTTTGTTGCTTTTGACACATGTGGCCAGTAAGGGACTCGAGTACACGAATTCATGTCCCGATTCTAAAAAATTTACAGAGAATTAGGGTTGTCAGGAAGTCAAACAAAACAGCAACTAAAAATGTAATCTTAAAGTAATGCAAAAATAAATATAATTCTACCACACACGTACTATACAAATTTGGAGCCTTTGTGTGAAAGATGGGATTTTTACACACATAGAATAGTTTGTATTTGTATATCTGTTGAGTGAGTATTTAATTTGCTTGTTTTCTTTGGTATGGGTAAAAAATTTTTACACAGGCCTTTCATAGCCAGCTATCTTAAGACATATTAGGATGAAAATGTGGGAAATCAAAGGTCAAAATGTGCTAGCTACTAGAAGTGGGAATCATTATTATTGTGATAATAAGCATTTTGTTTTAGTGCTTCAAAATGGGACCGTAAAGCAGGCACACTGACCAACACTGCTATTACAAGCTGCCATGAATGTTGCATTCACCTGGCCAGCTAAACTGTTTGTATTACAGTCATCTAGCTTAATTGAAAAGGTGTGGACTCTTGTACTATTAAAGGTATTTTGAGCTTAAAATGGTACTCAGCAGTCGCTTTCGTTACTTGTTTTGAGCAAGTAAACAAAAGTCCTTCTTTTACATAGCGTTGTATCAAGTAGGTCTGCACATAACGTAGGTGATGGGATTGTGTTACTTTGTTAGCTCTTTCCAAATTGGAAGCTGTGTTGAGCTAAGTGTGTCGAGTTTTAGTTTTTTGTTTGTTTTGTCTTTTTTCGGTTCAGCTGAATCAACATCAGCTTTGCCATACTTGGCTAACATCCTCTGTATGTGAGATGAGATGTTATGCTTGCACTATTCTCCAAGTATTTTATGTTCATATGATATTCCTTGCAAATCCCAGATGTCACATCCATAGCCTTTGTCCCATTGTTGTTTAAAAAACAAAATACGTCCATGCATTTGATTCAAATGTGGATGGTGCTTTTCAGATAT
>VVHJ01013771.1:8055-18109 GCA_015107715.1 Tylochromis polylepis | reverse complement strand
CAGACGTGGATAGTAATATTTAACCAGTCTGGTTATCAAGATGCATCAATAAATTAATGGGATATTAAATGGAATTTAAATGTGTCTGGGAAGAAAAAACAAACAAACAAAAAAACAGGTTATAAAACAAAACAAGCAGTATGTTGGGTTTTAATATGAATTTAGCTGATTCAGACCACCCCTTTTGCTGCCGGAGATCACAGGACGAAGACACACCAGACAGTGAAGTTTTATGACAAACATACCGTTGCAACGGGAGACCCACTGAGATGCTCAGCGAAGTCTGCCGTCCACGAGGCGCGCTTGTCTTTTATTAGTCAGTGTTCATAAATCACACGATGGACATGAAATGGGTGGATCCTTTAAAACATATATGTTGTGTGTATGTGGTCTTCTTTACGTGCAGGAATGCACATCCCCAGACAAAGGAAAGTGCTGAGTCATACTTTCAAGCTATGGAAAAGTACTGGCTGCATCCAGTGATAAGCATATACTTAATACACTTTATGACAAATAATCATCACTTACACAGTAAATTCCTCAGAGTGTGTCCTCTAATAAAAACCAAACACACAGCATCCACTTAAATTTTGAGCCTTAATACAACTTAAAATATAAGTTAAACTAAAAGTACCCCCTGTATTCCCACCATGAACAGGGAGATCAGTGATAGAGACCAATGTGGTGTTCTGTACCAGGCTGAAAGCAGGTGTATTTCTGCTCTAAAGCTGGACATTGTAACAGGATTTATGGGGACTGACTTGCTTTTGAAGCCTGCCTCAAGTGGCCATTCGAGGAACTACAGTTTGTGGCACTTTTAAGTTTTTCATCTTCCACAGAAGCTGTGGCTTGAATTGGACAGAAAAAAAAAGAGGAATTTCTGGTAGGCTACAACAAGAAAAGACTAGTATAAAATAGTGTTAAAAACATAATTTACCACACATTAAATCAATTAAGCTATACAAGGGTAAGCCAACAAAAACAGGATTATCTTTCCTCCGACACAACATCAAACATTTTTTCTCCATCTTGCGCTGTTGTCAAAATGTGGGCTGAGCTAATTTAACACTAAACTTCTAAAATGCAAAAGTTTCTCTCCCCTGGACTTAAATTATAGGAGGATAAACACGCTGTGAAACAACATTTAACTGCTACTTTAATAACTGCCGAGGTAAGGGGGAGAAAACTTACTGCAAATGCTCCGAGTGGGGTTTCAAATCACTCAACCTCCCCCAGAGAGAAAAATACCATCCTGACTTCACAAATTTTAGCTTCAATTAATACACCTCAGCTAGATCAGTGACTAACAAGGGAGCATTACAAATGACAAAATACACTGACAAAAACACTGTTCCTCCAGGTTTGGTCAATATATCTGATTACCAGTATTTCGTGGATGGATTAATGGAGCGGCAAAGTCCAAACTGCTGAAGCACATCTTGTCCAGATCATCGTATTGGACACTTTTCAGATACGGCATGCAGCAGTTTAGGCCAGAAAGACCCACGTTTTTTGCCCATAATGCAAAAAGAAGTTTCTTCACCTACCAATGAACTTATTCTCTGCAGGAAGGTGGAGGTCAGCGTTAAGCTCCAGCTTTCCTGTCCACTGCTCCATCCACTCTTGCTGAATATCTGTACGAAGGTTAAACATCTATTAACACATAAGAAATACTTGCCAATTTGATTCAACTCTTGAATAAAGTGAACTCTGTACTTTTATATTTTAATTTAAATGCTTTTCCAACACCATTGTTTGCCATATAAAAGGCAGAGATAAATGCTGGCATTTCTGCTGCTGGCTCTGCTTTACATGTGGCTGAATACCACCACACAAGGGAAAAAAAAGACAATGTATTCACTGAACGCTTACAATGTATGAAGGAACTGCTGCACTGACAGTAAACACAGACACACACACACATACCCTCCACGCTGTATTGTGTGCCAAACCACTTCTCCCTGAGGGGACACTGGCCCTCATGTTCTGGTGACAACAGCATCAGGTTGGCTTTCTCAGGGGTGAGGAGAGACAGAGCTGCACTGATCACCTACACACACACACAAAATCAAATCAAAAGATGTTTGCAGCACAGAGAGAGATCATATTTCCTCAGTTTCTAAAGAACATCAACGCTAATGTGAGACAGTTTTAGCAGCCAAAAACAATGAGACAGAAAAATAGAACAGACGTTAAAACAGAAAATATGCAAAGCCACAATTAGACTGTAACTTCTGATGCAAAATAACATCCACCAGCAGAAAAGAGGATCTCAGCTCTAAGAAATATATTTTAAGCAAAGTCATTAAAGATGTGAGATGTGGGAAACACGTCTATATTTTTCTACTTTTGAGTGACCTGTTTCATTAACATCTTTATCTAAAAAAGGACATTTTGCATTTTAGAATAAAAGCCCTGAAAATGGTTCACTCCCAGAACTACTGAACTACTGAACTACTTACTTCTGGATTGAACTCAAACATCAACTGATCTCCTGTCAGGAAGTCTTCTTTAGGGAACAGTTGCATGTTTTCACAAACGTCCTCTACGTACTCTATAGGATCAATCTGGCGAAGAGAAAATCAAAATCAATAGGCTTTACTCACACAATCTCATTGGTAATAACAATACTACATTGCTACATGTCCAAAACACAGCGACTCAGCGACTAATGAAGGCTGTTAGCCTTACTTGCTCCTGATAGTGAAACTCATTTGCTTCAATCCTCTGAATCTCTTCATATAGCCTGAGTGCACAGACAGACAGAAACAAAGAATCACAACTTTTATTCACCTCATAAAATTGCTTAGATGTCGCAACACGAGTACTCTCTAAGACAGAATAAGGAACATAACGAAAACAAAAATAATAAGACCATAAATATACAAATGAACAGCCAACCAAACACATTATGGTGTCAGTATCCCAAATAAAGCAGAATTTACTACTACACACTCCACAATGCACCGAGTCAGACAATCAAACAGACAG
This sequence comes from Tylochromis polylepis, assembly GCA_015107715.1. NCBI lineage: Eukaryota > Metazoa > Chordata > Actinopteri > Cichliformes > Cichlidae > Tylochromis > Tylochromis polylepis. The sequence goes on along the minus strand of VVHJ01013771.1, from coordinate 15,118 downwards.
AAAATCCATGTTATACATTTGATTTCAAACTGAAAAAAAAAACCAATCAAAATGTGTGTGTGTGTGTGTGTGTGTGTGTGTGTGTGTGTGTGTGTGTGTGAGAGAGAGAGAGAAAGTGAGTGAAAGAAAGTGCCTTTGCTGTGGTCCAAGTGTCTGCAACATCTTCAGGTACTGGAACACCAGGTGAGTCACCTGTTAAAAGCCACAGGCAAGCAAATTAGACATCACACCTAATAGTGTATAACCACATTTCTTGTTAGTAGAATTCCAGCATAATTACTCCTTCCTTTTTGCAATCAGTTGATATGTAGGTATTGTTAAATTTTATGATCCATAACAAAAAGAAGCTGCCAATCATGTTAACTATGGTTACTGGATTATAGTCATTAGAACAGGTCTGACATCTGAATTGGAAAGAGTGGTTTAATTCAGAATACTAAACAGCTCAGTAATACATGTCTTGATCCCAGTTTTAGAGAATCAGACATGTAAATGAAAATATCACATCTCCGTTAAAGTAATAGTAAGAGTAAAAAAAATAATTATTAACATTGAACAAAATCATTGTTCATCAGTTGTGACAATGTGAAAAATCACTTAGAAAATACTCATTTTAAGTTATTGTATCTCCTGACATCAATTTTAAAGGGGCTTTTTGATATTTTGGAATTTGCATTTATTTCCTTGCCCAGAGTTATAAAAAAAAAAAAAAATGACTGATGCCTCTCTCATAGCAGTACACCAGGTATGAAGCTACTGCCAGTAAATGATTTGCTAGTACAAAGACTGGAACAAACTTCACTAGTTTCCCAGTCTGGCTATTTAATACATAATATCTTTGTTACAGTGGAATTATGCACCAGAAAGTTTCTTGCCAAGACCAGCTGCGAAGCAAACAGTTAAAAAAAAATATATAATAATAATAATAATAATAATAATAATAATACAGGCAGATTTTATGGTCTCAGTCTTGTTGCAAAATCTGATCTTTTTTTCATTTGTGTCTGTATACAGTTTGTGGCATAATCCCCAGTCCTTGTGAAGACTGTACAAATAAGAAAGAACATGCTTATTCATGAGCATATGAGATGCAGGTAAGGTGCATTCTGTTATCTTTGGATAGCACTAGAATAGCTGTTTGTCAGTGTCCATTTTTATGCTAGTCAAGTTAGCCAGCAGTAGCCTCATAATAAATAGGGGAAAAAAAAAATTGTATTTATGGTGCACTGTGTGTGCTATTATGTTTTACTTAAATGAGAGCTGTACGCTTTCTGTAATACTCTATGGGCTACCTAAGGCAAGCTCCTAGCAAAGTTAACTCCTTATATGAATACAGCCTTAAACCTGTGAGGGAACACTTTTCTGAACTGCAGGAGGTTTTTATTGCCAGCACCAATTTCATATTAAGTTGGCTTGCTGTGTGTCTAACAGGAGGAGAAGTGGGAGACATGTCACTGATAATCCAAAGGCACGCTGTAATTTTGATGTCAAGCTTGACACTATTTAGTGTCATCCACCTTTAGTCTGCTGATCCCTCTAATCAAGTCATTTTATTTAAAGAACATTTTTTTTTAAAAAGAGAAAAAAAGCTAATCTATATAAGCAGAAGTCTGCATAGGTACAGTATATTAACTAAGTTAGTGATAGGACTTTTGAAGGTTGTAAGGTTTCCCTTTGTAGTTTAAATTCCATTGACCAACAATGTTTAAACAACCTTTGTAGAGAAGCAGTTCATATGAAGTGGAAAAGGACTTCATCTGCTAAAAAGGAAATCTTGAAACCATTAACTATTGTTTTACAACAGCTTTATATTGGCCTTTTCACTATTTGTAAGCAGTAAACAGTCAACAGACCAGGAAGTCTTGTCTGGATATCCCTCAAAAATGAGCTATTGTCGCCATAGGGCAAACTAACTGAAGGTGTTCCCAGATCCAGATCATCATGATTAGACTTATGCACTTAGTTACTGCACCTTAACAAAACTACGTACATACTTCAGTACACTGGTACTATATATTTCTAATTCCACTGTTAGTCTTCCCACAAAAAAAGAAGACTAAAAAAAACGTCTAAACCTAATCAGACAGCAAGGAAATACAAAAGTTGTGTGAAGTACTTTAATTACTACCTTCTGTTGAACCAAAGTAACCAGCTGGATTGTATAGTTGATTGACTTGTTCAAAATATACCACTAACTCAGCTTACACTTGACTTCATTTCATATTATTATCCAGAAAACTCTTGTCCTCTCACTGAATTTAGGGATTACTCTCTCTATATCAAATGCTCTAGATCCAAATAAACAATATTCTTGAGGTTGTATAAGTATTTATACGGAAATTCCCTCTCTAACGGTGAACAGGATATTTTTCCATTGCATACTTACGAATAGGAAATGGTCCTCTTGCCGAATTATCAGGCACTGCCTTTGTGTTAAATACAAGAGTTGCTATAGCAACTGACGCACAGTGCACCCTTGACCTTAACTGTTGTATGCCAGCTACTTCCAGTATCTTAATAATGAAGAAAACCTGACTCTTTATGATATGACAACAAATTTAAAAAAACTGTGCGTGGGAGATTGATGTTTAAACCACTGATTAATTTAATTTGCTCAGTCCCAAGTTGTTTTTTTTTCCTTTTTATTTTGAGAGAAATAAAGAAGAAATAACAAATGTTAAGAGCTGTCTTTACCTTGTAGAAGTTTTGGAAACCCTCGTCAGTTAGGGTGATGGAGATTGAAAAGATGGAGTAGGTGGTGTTTTGGTCAAAGCCAGTTTCACTGTTTCCTCCAAACAAAGCCACAGCCCAACACCTTTGAAAATGCAACATAGAAACATAATGATAAATTAACACAAATAGGCCTTCGACTAAAGAATTACTCACTGTTGTACGCTGTAAACTGAATGAATAATAAATAGAAGGCATTCAAGACATGTCACTTGATGATTCCTGGCTGCAAACACTTCACTTCCTACCGGGGGAGTGAACAGTGAAGAAAATACATGTAATATTAAATGGTAAATTCTGTTTTCATTCATTTGAACAGCTTACAGACATTTGAGACTTGTTGGACACTAAATCAAGGTGAAAGCTTCCGTTGTTTAAGAGTATAAAGACATCTTTCATTCATGTGATGATGCACTTAATGGACAAGTTTATTTGAGAAGTCTGCTCTATATTAGAATAGGCAACTACAAGGAATCTAAGACTTTTTCATACTGCACTTAAAAAAATTAACTATTACATTGGTTTACATGGTGTATTTCTAATGAAGTTATCAATGAATCAATAAATAATCAGCAAGAACATGGTATGACAATTTGAGGCCTCTGATCAGTAATGTTCTACAGACGGACATAGAGATATTTTCCAAATTTGACAGAGGGGGACAACATGTTCCCATTCTCAAACCCATCTCTTGGCCCTTTTTGCTTGAATTGTCTGAATTCAATAAAAACAACCACTCTACTGCCTTTGCAGTTTGGGAATTGAGTCAAAGTACACTCAAATTTCACTGCTGTCATTTATCAACAATTGGAAGCATCATAAACAGTAAAAAGGAGCATTCTTTTAGACTATCCAAGTGGTGCCAATGGTAAAGGCAGCACTGGATGGGCTCTTGGTAACGTGGGATGACACAAGGTTTGGTAAATCACTTCACCACTTAGCAACAAGAGGCTGAAATGCACTTGTACAGCCATATCCAGAGATGAGAACGTATGAATCACATTGTCAAGTGGGATGGCAAAGTGTATAGTATGAAGATTGGGCTCAAACACTCAGAGCTGGCGCAGAGCGGGGAAAAAAAGCTCATGTATACCCAGCAAATTGAAGAGCTTTTAATTGGGTTTTGGAGTGCCCTCAAATCAGAAAAAACAAACAGACAGAAGCAATAACACTCACTTCTTCCTAAGCACTGAGAGGATGCTTCCTGTGCCTTCGTGGCCAATCAGCCAAGAGATGTAGTGGAGAGGCTTCACTCTGAGGAAAATGAAAAGTAGAAACAAAAAACATTCATGCAATCCATCTACAATCAGGGGAAAAGCATGGTATCTTTTGGCTGATCTAATTCTATATTTATATGAAGAGACATCAATGCAAATCAAATACAGGCATGGGAAAAAAAACAAAACAAAAGAATTTGATGAAATTTCTCTCAAGTGAGGGGAGAGCACTGTGTGCCATGCATCATTGTACTCTATATTTGTTGTATATGTTCTACATGGAGCTCACCTGTAGTATTGCTCCTGAGGAGGAAGAGCCCAGGTGATATTCAGAGCATGAACTTTCCCAACTGGGACAACTGTGAATGTAAACAGGTGGAGAAACACCATCAAGCAGCTGAATCAAATAGACACATTTCCAGCTTAGATTTTTAGAGGCCTGGAGAACTAAAACTATCCTGACATCGACAGAAAAAGCAAATGGGACCACCAATTTATTGATTCTGAAATGTATCAACCTGATTATTTCAGAGCTCTTTCCTCTTTTTGTTACGTATATCTTAAATAAAACTGAATAAAGGCAGCCTATTGTGCATGCTCTTATTTTCATATGCTAATATTAAACTCTGCCAATTACACCCAACTAGTCAGGCTTCTATAACACTCCATTTCCACTACTCTTAGGTCTGTATGTTAGTGACAGAGGATAACCCTATTATGGTCATCAAAATTGCTCATCTAAGAAAGTGGATAAACTAAGCAGCTGTAACAAGTCCCTGTATACAATAAGAAATATCTGTGCATCTGTGCTTATTTTCAGTTTTAACTATGTGAAAAACTACTTTAGTAGAGTCCACAAATAAAAAAATATGGAGCTGGAAATGAGAACAAGTCCCCTTTAAAACTGCAACTGGAATCAGCTTAGCAGCCTCGAGTAATTCGTCTCAGCTGACATATTACACATTTTGGTCTCCAGCGGCTGTTTTGAATTCATCCAGACTCATTATAAATGTCTTATATGCATCATAACAGGGACTGAGTGAAAGCTGTTTTGGGATTAGTGTCACTTCAAGATGTGAAGTGAATTATTTCTTTGTGCTCACCAACTAGCCAGTTGGCTAATAAGCAGAGAAGCAAAGGATTTCACAGGATGTGTCCCGATCATGTCAGGGCTTCTACTGGCCCAAATGTAGAAGGGAGTAATGGACCCAATGTGCTTGTTCTAAATAAATGGTCTCCAACTAGATATGCTATTTTAAATGAGACAGTATGTTTTTATTAATGATGGCAAACTACTCTGGAGACCCCTGGGCTATAAGTCATGGATCTCTGGAGGACCCCCAAATATCCCACTTTGAGAACCACTACTTCAAACCATCTCATAACCTGTTAGGCTTATTTATATGTGGGAACCTGTCGTTCACCAGATGTGCTTAGAGATATCCAGTAAGGTGTATCAGTACCTCTGTAGAGCTTGCTGAAAGCCGTTGTACCAAAAGGATCCAGCATATCAGAGAAATCTGGCTTGGGCAAACCACTATAAACACAAAAACACTACCATGAGGATTAACATCACTTAAACAGTACCAAGATGTAATTAAAGAGACTTCAAAAAACATAAAACATAAGGGTGGGTTAAGTAACAGAAAACAGTTAATGGAAACGGTTTCAAGTATAAGATTGAGGATGGATGTCTCCAATTACTGTTTACACAATCGGGGAAGTAATAGCACATTATTTCTGTCAGGCAGAGCCATAAAATCCTTTCATTCATTTAAAGCTTGATGAAAATTAATTTAGTTCATCTAAAGAAGTTAAAGTCACTTCAGGCAATTTTATAAGCATAGATGTGAGCATGTGAAAATGTAATCCTTTAATTGAAATGAAAGCCTTAAAAACTGGAGGTTATGTGGTTTTTTTTTTGTGTAACAGTGACTAAAACAGGTTCTGCAATGACTCATAAAGCATACGGAAGCTCTCCAGCAAAAAAACAAACATTAAAAAACAAAAATACTAATTCAGCTCAGCTCCGCTTTAGGGAGAAGAGATCCTTTCCAGGTGAATAATTTTGAAGAAAAAAAAAAAAATAGCATCTGAGATGAAGAAAGCGGAGAAAGATGGTAAAAAGGCTTGACATTTACATTTGAGCAAAGGATATTGAGACTCAATCTATATAGCGCCAGCTTCTCATCACAGCAACTGAGAGCCTCTACTTGAATACTCACTTGTTAGGCACCTTGCTGAAGATCTCTCCGACCCACTCCTCCAGAGTGTCCAGCTTCTCTAAAGGACGCAGTGAGTGAAGGAGGATAAATTAGAGTTTGAGTGTGTTTCAGTTATTCTGGCTGAAAACAACTGGGATTTGGGAAGAAGTCAGTGCAGTAAACGATACATGTTAAAATGCCTGCTTTGAAAGAAACTATGTTACAATGTAGCTTTACATGCTTTAATATAATGTTAAAATATAAACGAAAATTCAAGACTTTCTGTGTTTCTAACTAATTAGGGTATAGACTTGTTTTAGTTTTTAATTATTGCTAATGCAAACAAACCATAAGCCTACATTTAGAGCTATTACTGTATAATGAGATGTAGCTTTTGTATTTTGCATTGTAGCCTTTTTTTTTTTTTTTACAAACTTTTTAATGTATAGCATGATTAATTTCATTGTGAAAGCTTTTTCCTATGCATGTTTCAAATTACTAAATGGAAGACAAACAAAATGATGCAAAGTTGTTTTTTAAGACTACAGTAAAATCATTTTAATTCAACAACAAAGGTGCAATTGTTCACAGTGTTCAATTCTTATTTATTCTTTATCCCTTCTTTTGTGCCAAGTCAACAATCAGTTCACACTGTTGCCTCACAGCAAGTAGGTTAGTGGTTCAAATTTGCTGGCCAGCTGGGGCCTTTCTGTGGTCTCTCCATGCTTCTTTGAGTTCTCTCCGGGTACTCTGGCTTCCTCACACAGTCCAAAGACATGCTTGTTAACTGGCGATTCTAAATTGGTTGTAGGTCTGAATCTGAGCATGAATGGTTGTCCGTCTCTCTGTGTTGGCCCTGCAACAGGCTGGCAACCTTGCCCTATGACAGCTAGGGTGAGCTCCAGCGCCACC
>VVHJ01013769.1:4532-14727 GCA_015107715.1 Tylochromis polylepis | reverse complement strand
GTTTCATTGATTCCCATGTGTGGCGGGGCGTGGCTTGCGGTGCCGTGCGGTGGAGATGGCTTCACCTGCACGGCATCAGCAATCACGCCTCGCCAGCCATAAAAGGGGTCCTGAGTGTTGGTTTGTTGTTGTTGTTGGTGGTATGTGCGGCTGGCAGCGGGAGAGCTGCAGCCGGTGTCGGTGTAACAGCAACCGTGTGTGTGTGTGTGAAATAAATAAAAGTAGGTGGAGCAACATGCCCGTGTCTTGGGGTCTGCCATGGTCGCGTCACAGTCCCAATGCAAAATACAGCAACACATTTCATATTTCATGGCGCCAACCTATACTTAGACAAAATATTTTAGCGTCATGGTCAGGATACTGGAAGCCTAAGTCATATAGCATACTCCCAGTGCACTTCTCCACTGGCCTCTTAGTGTCAAGCTAGCTCATATCTCATAAAGGTTGTGTGTAAAGACCCGATAGGCTCATAAAAGCTGACTTAACCTGTTTAGATGGATACTTTAGCCCGTGGCCTTCACACCTTATTTAAGGCTAATAAGGCTGACACTTCACTCTTCTTACCCTAAAGAGGAATTTTGTTTATGTTGCACAGATGCATCTGTGCAACATAAACAGCTGCAACACTATACATATGTTTCAATTCTATATATATATATGTTGCTTTGAAAATAAATGATTTACTGCATGTAGCATGATGCAGCCAGGTCATTTCTTGTGCAGTTACACGTTTTGATCATGTGATGAGTTTTAAATCATTAAAATGCAACACATCTTTGTCTCATTACACAATGGCACTTGCACGTATGCACATAAGAGAGAGTGTATTTATTATATTGTGCAGTCTTGACCATGCTCCCTCTCTCCCAGAGTGAGCACCCTTCTCTGAATCAATAGATTTGGATTATGGGCCTTAACTTCAAAGTTAATCTCTTTGGAGAATGCAGCCATGCTTTGTTCTTCCTAGAAAACAATTTAAAGAGAAGTTACCAGAAATGAGGACAAGTAAAGCTTTCGGGGAGCCTATCATCTACACAAATCTTAGCTTAGTTCCTGTACCTTCATAATATACAGCACATCATGCAGAAATAAAGGTTTCTTTGACTAGTTCCATTACATTCTTTAAGCAACCAAAGGTTTAAAAGTTGCTAGTTGAAAAGACAGGATAGAAAGCAGAAAGGTGAAATTCCTCACTTTGATCTGTGTTTAGAAATCCTGCAAACTGAACAGAGAAAACAACAACAACAACAACAAAATGGTAATGACTTGAAGAGTTGCTATAACGGATGTCGTTGCAATAAAAAAAGAAAAAACTGGAGTGAAGTAGAAGCGTTGAAGGTGGCAGGGTTTATGTTTGCTGGGGCAAGGGAGCTTTTAAAGTACAGAGGACTACAGGTACTTTAAAGGAACAAAGAAAAAGCCAAAGAGCAATGCCTTTTCTTCATTTCTTTGGAGTCATGCTTTTCGTAGAGGAGAGCCTTCTGCGGTTCCTTTCATACTGGACAGCCTGCTGGAGGGAGCAGCTCTACAGGCATCGCTTCTTTCTCTTGTTAATCAGAGCTCCGTGCTCATGAGTCACGCCACTACCACATCCTAGGCAGGGATCCCACACGATGGCCTCCTTAGGACCCCTAAGGACCCTATATGTGGTGCTTTTGAGTCTGAAAGGAACCATGGATACAGATTCACGCACATCTCAAATACAGTCACAGCTCCACATTAGAGGTGGGGATTTTAGCTGGCGAGGCGCCGCTGTCGGTGCATCAGTCACAAGAGGACATGGGTGAAGTCAGAGCCTGACAAATCCAGGGTATTATCAGGCCTTTGTCCAGCCTGCAGCTGTCACTTACCAGGCTAGTGGGGAGAGGACGAGGGGGACAGAAGGGAATTCATGACCTATCCCTCTAGCCACAGAGGAGCACTGAGGCATTCAGAAATAAAACATATGGGAAGAAGAAGAAGAAGAAGAAGAAGAAAGAAATGCAGGAGAGATGAGGCAAGAAAAAACTGGAAGAACTTTTTTATGAAGATGGAAAAGAAAGTGGAAAGTGAAGACAGAAAGAAATGCTGGGGGGGGGGATATACGCTTCAAATGCTTCCATTTGATTGCTGGCAAAAAATCATGGCAGAAGGGCCGATATATGCTGATTTCCCTCTGAAGACGCTAAAAAAAATGTTTTATCTTTGTCCCTCTCCCCTTCAAAAATGACCAGCAGTAATGCAGATCTAATCTCTTTCTATCATCGTGGTAGGTCCCAAAGGCTGTCCATTTCCCCCAAAATGCCTCATCTTTCTGTCTTTGAAATAAATGAAAGTCCACAGGGCGGTGGAATAAAGATGAGCTAAGCCTTTGACTTGATGCAAGATTGCCAAAGGGCCCAAACTTAAGAAGTCTGCCCCCCCTCATCTGCTGCACAGAGATACTGCGGCCAGAGTAAGAAACCAGATAATCTGATAGAATTTCAATCAACAGCGATCAGATAAGAAATAACAGAATGTATGACTTTAAAGTCGTACGGAAGCTCCGGCAGTTCAGCCCTTTTCCGCTTTTAGTTGGAAATGAACATTTCTGTAGCAACACCCCGAACTCCAGTCAAACTTCATCTCTTGAAATCTTATCCCGAGGATTATAACACTCTGCTGCTCTCATTCGAATACCCCTGAACTTAGGTATGCTCATATGACCCATATTACACTCTTGGTGATTGGATTACTCATTTATTGGCCGGTGGCGGTGTTTACAGGGCATGTAGAGACTCAGCGCAGCTTTGATCCACCAACAGAAGCAAATATGAGGGCTGCTGCATAGTTCGCATCCTGGGCCTAAGCCTTGTGGTGTGTGAGGCATCTGCTAAATCCTCCCGGATCAAAGGATGACTATTACCCAGACAGACATCCACATACCCCCAAATGCAGCTTTAGAGTGTTCATGACCCCTGTCAGCATGTCCATGTGAAAGCACAGGTGGGATGGGTGTGAGGGTACACTTATGTATGATGCACAAAGACACATGCGTACTACCGGTCCCTCATAGTTTGCTGCTAAAGAGTGGCAAAGGTGTTTCTGTATAGGCTGATGTTTTGTAATGTGACGACTAAGCGTGATTGACTCATTGCTAGTTCATCATGAGTTCGGGAAGCTCTGGGTTCTTTTTATTCTTCAGCAACATGGGCCTGAATTGTTGTTGTGACCCGACTTTGCAGGTCAGGAATTTGCAGGTTCACTACTCTCGATAAGTCCTCCGAAAATTCAGCATCGGTGTGTCTTTTTTGAATACAGGCGTCTGTAATAGTCGGGAGAGGGGAAAAAAAAAGATGGGGGATAGAGAGACAGAGAGACAGAATGTGTTGGCTCTTTTGTCTCTTCCCCCATCTTCGTGTTGCCGTCTGTGTCATGCGGTGATGTTTGCATGCATCTGGGAGAGACACGGCCAACCCAGGAGGCCAAGTGCTGACATTTCAGCCCGCAAAGTCACAGATGAATTTGGAGCAAATCTCATTATACCGGACAGAATAAAGATGCTGCCGGTGAAAATGCTGTGGCATATGGACACTTTATCTCCCCCCATGTTTTTTAATAACTTTACGCAGAGTATCCCGTTTTCCACTGATGCATATTTTAGCTGCAATCCCGCGCGATGGTGATGCAGACATCTCGCCTGCACCCCTGAGGACACTTATGCCACCTGTGACCTTTTCCCTTTTATGCACAAACACACTGCTCACAGCAAACTGATGAGCAGTGCTCATTCATACCATATTCCATTGGCCCGGTCGTTCCTTATGGCGCATGTTCTACAGGCCAATTACAGACATTGATGTATTCGGAGGTACATTTATAAGTGGTGACCTGATGCAGCGGCAACAATCATGCTGACTAATTACCCACCGAGGTGCCCGAGCGATGTGGGGCTCTTAGCAAAGGCAACTGAATCCATCTTCTTTATGCATGCAGACAGGCCTGCTCCTGGCTGTTACACTGACAGGGGCCAGTTTCAGCTGCCTGTCTGCACTTGATTCGTGCTCTTCCCCAATCCTGAGCTCTGTTTATTAACATGTGAATATATTTACAGACCCTGAGAGTACTCTCAAGAATCCCATCACGGTACCCACCCTAACCCGGTGGGTGAAAAACAAAAAAAGATAAGGCCCTGCAGATGTAATCTAGATATTGCAAAGGCCTCCTTTGAACAGCTACAACAAATTCACTCCTTGTTAAATCCAGCCGTCATTTCCGGCCCACACTCGATGCAATTTCCATTTGTAGTGCTTTGAAAAAATGTATTAAAGAACTGCTAGTTCTTTAAATTGCCGGATACCTTGTCTTCGCTCATGTTTTCCTATTCCACATCCCACTGCGTCGTCCACCACACAGTGGAGCAGATCTTCACTGTCACACTGTCACACTGATACTTTGGTGAGTGAGAGAAGGGCAGAAGGGCTTTTTATGCAGTGAGCGTACATGGACTCAAGTTGTCTTGTTTATAACCTGTGCTTTCTGGATCACCAGCTGGTTCCTCTAGCCCAGTGGTGCATGTTCAAGATACTCATGGTAGCACTGACCCTCCCTGGAAGGTCACACAGAAAAAAAATTCATGAGCCTTTTATTTGGAGTTAGCTCACTCTTCTCTTTGAGCAGCCTTAGGGATTAAGCTATTTGCGATTGAGCCAATTTTGAGTTCACAGATCCATGTTTGGTCTTTTCCCACACATTACAGTGTTGTGAAACCTTTTTTTTCTCAACAAGCAGGGATGATGAAGAACATAAACCTACAGTTGCAGATGTGTTTTGTTTTTGTTTTTGTAATTACACTTTTGCTTAAAATGTCTTCAATAAAATGTCCGCAAATGTAGTCAAAAGAATGCCTTGGTATTCACATGGAAGCACACTTTCTGAAGCTGAAGCCTCGGTGCTTCTGTAGTTAAAGTAATGAAAACTTGTATGATAACAGGAAGAACATTTAGGGGAGTGCACATGTGCGGTTCTATTGACTAGAATTAAGTAATTTAATTTATTTAAAATTGCATTTGCTATTTAAGCAACCTCAAGTAAATAGAGAGGGAACATTGATTTTGTAATAAAGGGACTTCACCATTACTCCACACCCTAAAAGCATAAGCTACCTCACACCCCAGTGAGCCACTTAATTGCCCACATCCACATAAAAAAGGCCTAATGTACGCTCCCTGCGCTCCCACACATATAAAGCTATAGGAATCAAATGGAGTATAACTAATACAATTGATTTTGATCAGGAAGTACGAATAACACGATAACTGTGTCTCACCAAGTGCTACTAAGGGGCACGCTCTGAGAGCAGTGCATCCTTTATGAGCCGCTATTTATTGTGCTTTTAATGAAGCTTGATTGGCAGTATGTCCTAGTGCCCATTATCATCAGAAGGATGTGCTCATTCTAATCTGCAATTATCACCATAATTGTGCTCAGAATCCTCTGGGCCCAAATAAGCAATCACGTCCACTGCTGCTGTGCCACCTGTAAGTGCTGCTCAGGAGGACACACTGACAGGCTGACAGGTTTTCACATCAAGGGTCCATTTTTTTGTTTTTTTTGGAATGTCTTTGGCTTTTTGTCTCCCTTTGCTCCTTATTTCATGCGCCTGTGCTTCCCTGCTTTCAGTCTCACTGGAAATTTTGTCTGGGGTTAACTTTGTTTCTTTTCCTTTTCTCACATGCTCTTGATTAACCTTTCCCTTTTTCCACTCGGCACCATCCCCACGATCGTCCTCCTTCCTTTATCTCCCTCTCCTTTCCTCGCCCCATCCATCCCACTCCTCTCGCATTCCCTCCCAGCTCAAATTCCTAACCTTTGGTCGCTTTCATCCCCACGGTATGCATAAATGCAGGCCTATTATCAAGCCGGTTGTCTCAACATAATTATGCATTTTGTCATGTGCTGCCTCTGTAGCTGGTGATAAAAGGAGAGCCTGATTAAGCTGAAGGAAAGCTATTGATTCCTATTGACAGGCTCCTCAAAGGCCTTTAATGAAGGAGACGTAAATGAGGGTTTTCCACAGTGTTTAATGACTGCGTACCATAAAAGGCCAACATTCTTCTGCAGCCTGAAAGAGACATGCATCACTGACAATGGTGCACGAGGGACACTTTCAGTTATAGTGATGTTCACAGGCGATAAAAGGGTGGGAGTAAAAACATGTGGCGATGTCGGAACAGAAATCACAACTGTTGGATTTAAAAATCCTCGGGACCATTTAGAAGCGAGATAATGTGGTCAAGTAAATTGCTGAAACGCAGAAAGCACCTGTAACAGCATGCTAGCAAAACCAATGCGTACCAAGGAGTTAACGAGTCTAAATATCTCAATTCCTTTCTTTTTTTTTTTCTTTACTAGCAGTCAGATGGCTCCTAGTAACCATGACCGGATACAGAGACTGAGGAATGAGTTCCAGCAGGCCAAGCAGGAGGACGACGCTGAGGACCATCAGCACACCTACAGCTTCAATCAGTCCTGGGTGAGTATCGAGTAGGAGCTGTATTCCAGTAGAATGTACATACCCCAAAAAATTCTTCGGGTTACTAGCTGAATGGATTCTTATGCCTACACATATTTTTTACTGTCTACTAACACTTCTGTTCAGTTAATTTGAAATTTGTTTATATAGCGGCAAACAGAGGTGCTTTATATGTAAGGTAAAGATCCTACAATAATACCCCCTATGAGCAAGCACTTGGCGCCAGTGGGAAAGAAAAACTCCCTTTTAACAGGAAGAAACCTCCGGCGGAACCAGGCTCAGGGAGGGGCGGCCATCTGCCGTGACTGATTGGACGTGAGAGGAGGGAGGCAGGACAAAAGACACACTGGAAGAGAGCCAGAGTTTAAAATGAATCTCTAATGATTAAATCCAGCAGCGGTTTATAAACACGTGGAAAGCAAAAATGAGGCTGACACTAGTCTTGAACTGTGTAGTAATATGAGTGTTTCTGCCACTCACTAATAAATCTTTGTTTTTTAGTCATTTTTACAAACATCATAATTTTTTCATACTTTTTGTGCCTTAATCACCATTCTGTATTTATTCTGTACTTAGTGGTGAGTCGAGCAGAATATCGTTACCGATACAAATATTGTTTAGCTTACGCACAGGCGACATACGTCGAACACGACACGTGAAACAAACGCAGCTGGAGAATGTAACATCGGGCTCATGTGGGGATGATGAAATGAACATATTATATAGAAAATCCAAAGAAGTGGGCTTTATAATCGTTTTTTTTAAAAAGGCACATAGATGTTAATAATTGCTGAATGTGTAACGATTGGCCCACATGTTAAGGAGAAGATGGTCATTTATATAAAGTAGATTAAAATTATTTAATTAATTTGTATTAATTCGGAATGATGTGGCATGAAGCGAAGAGCTAAAACAACAATATTACTCGTGAAAGGAACCGTAGTTTGTCATAACACAGCATGAAACTGTCACTGGTGCTGTCGTGTGATGCCATCGCCCAGTGAATGTTGCACAACTGCCAAACTGCAAAAACATTAGGTTTCTCTACATTTCTTAGACTAATTCTTAATTTCTGGATCCAACCTTTGACTTAGACATACTTGTTTATCAGCAGTCCCTGCATGTGCCTTTTCACTCTTGGAAATATGACACACTTATTGAAGGAAGGCGATGTTAGGGGAGAGAAACTAAAGACAGCTACCCGCACTGTTCATTTTAATTTTCATTAGACTTGATTAAAGGGATTTTTAAATTAAAACAAAATTTAAATTAAAATTTGAGAATAGTTGCTTTAAGCCGTTCTCCTCTTCAACGATTGATCTGTAACAACAATGGGATTTATCCTTCATAATTGGAAAAATGTAATCAAGTTAATTCTTTGTTAATTCACTCAGACTTGATCTCATATCCATCCCTGCTGTGCATTAAAAGTTCAGGAACTTTAAATAAGGAATCATATCCTTTTTCCAAACACCCTGTCAGGTCACCGATAATTTTAAACTGCTGTCCTGCTTTTTACTTAACTGGTGTTTTAGAAGGCGTGTAACTCATTAGCACACTTTTTGCGTAAGGTCATCCTTTTATGTTAAATTGTGATCAAAACCATAATAAAAAAAACAAAAACAAAAAAAAAACAGATAACCTAGACGGAACATGTGGGATGTGAATTCAGTTTTTTGGTTTCTTTCTTTACTCTGTAACTTTTTGACCTTGGCTAATTGTTGCTCCAAGCAAAGCTATTTAGAAAATGACGGACCAGAAAGTCAGACCTTGAAAGTTAAAACATTTCGCATGCAATTTTCTGGAGAATTATCAGTGTCGGTTTGTCAGTTAAATTGGTTTGAAGCGGCCGGCATCTTCTGCTGTTATTTCCGCTGTCCAATTGAGTTCAGAATATTCAGAAGAAGGGTTTTTATTCCCAAATGTTGAGCAGATTTACAACATTAGGAAATTGCTGCGGTACTTTGTGCGAGTTTGGGTAAAACACAGCAGCATGTTTCCCACCGTGTTTTTACACAGATGAAGGCAGGCTTTATTTGCTCTGGATTTTCTTCAGTATTTGTTGAACTGATGTTTGAAAAAAAAAAAATACAGCGTGGACATCTATCTCAGTTTTCTTAATCTCTCTTTTCCCATGCGCCATGAGATGCGAACTGTTTGCTCACCACCAAGAGGTCTCAGTCTTTCTCTCGGAGCCGCTGAGCTCTTAATTGGGTCTGATCGTCAACACTGTTGGGCACACTGCTGTTCCACTAGTAATAAGATATAGGGCCAGCCCTTCAGTATTGAAGTCTGTTTTATTAGTCCTCTTTCATGTTATTTTAGTCATGTGAACAAGAATTCACAATGGCAGAGCTTATTAGGAAAGGCAGACGTGCACCCGTGTTATACGCTGACGCTGATTAGCAGAACTCGAGGGAAATCCTGTCTCAGTGTCATCTAAAAGCTGAATTGATATGGCTCTATTAAAGTGGATAGGGTAAGGACTTTGCTTTGAAAACCAAAGATATTACAGAAAGATGAGACAAATACAAAAATGTGAAGTGACATATTGACATTGACTGTGCTGACAAGAATGGATAGTTACCGTTTTCACTGTAGATTTACGTCTGCCAAGGAGGTTAGGTTTTGGTAGCGTCCATGTCATTCTCTCTGTCTGTAAACACAGTAGCTCAAAAATTTTGGATGAATTTTGACAAAACTTTATCAGGGGTTAGAGGTTGATCATGTTAACAATCCGTTAAAATTTTCCTTACATCCACCAAGGCCTTCAAGGTCAACTTAATGACTTACTGGTCAAAAATTGACAAAAAGCCTTAATACTCAGAAACTATGTTTCTTACAAGTGTGCTGTGTATTGTCAATATATAAAGATTTAAAATATGACACATTTGTAGGGTCTACCTTACAATATAAAGCGCCTTGAGGGGACCGTTGTTGGGATTTGGCGCTGTATAAATAAAATTGAAATAAATGACACATTTGACTTTAAGGTCAGTAGATTGGTCTGAAGGTCAAATTGATAATAATGCTATATAGAGGAATTTATGACTATGATTCTTACGGCTGTTGTTTGTATTTACAACATTAGGCATATAGGGAATGATATATGGGATTTCTAAATATAACGTTACTTTGGACCTCTGATATTTTTTTCAAGGTCAAACTTTAGGTTTTTTTTTATTTTTCATTTTTAAAACTTTGCTTAAAATCCTACTGTCTTTGTTTATATTGGAAACATTTAGGTGATACTACTACATGGGGAATCTAAATATCACATTATAGTTTGCATCCAAATATCATGCCACATTTGACCTCTGACCTCACTTTTAAATTTCACATCTGCTTTTCTTTCAAGCTGACCCCAAAATGTGTTAAACGCTTTTTTAATAAAGTACTGCGAATAGAAAGCGAATGAGCTGCCTCGCAGTACTTTAGAAAAATACTGTAGTACAATATTATATAATAAACTTAAGTTATTCATGTCCTGTTATTTACATATCAGTAGCTATTATCCACTACCTGCTCCTATGTAGTGTTAAATCCAAAATATAATACTATTCCCTTAAAAGTAAATACTGCTCAGAGTGAGCTGGAGGAAAATTTAACAAACTTTCAGAAAGTGAACTTCTGGTGTGGGTTTTAAAACTGTGGGTGGAGGGTAGTGATGACAAAACCCTTTTTTTTTTTTTTTCAGTGTTT
>VVHJ01013765.1:4621-15810 GCA_015107715.1 Tylochromis polylepis | reverse complement strand
CCCCCCCCCCATCCCCCATCCTTCTGAAACAGAGTGTGTGTTCTGCCACTCTCTCACACACACAGACGCACACACACAGAAACTAGTGCTTTACCTCCCCTAGGAGTTGTTCTTAACTCGCTGACTGAGGCACGCTCTGTGTGCATTTTTGTGTGCATGTGTCTGTGTGTCTGCGTGCGCGCATGGGTGTTAATGCGGACCGTGCATGGGGGGTGGGGGTTAGCATGTTTTTGTGCGTCTGTGCTGCTGACTCCACACATGATCCCCATTAAAGGCTGGCGGGAATAGACACAAATACACACATATACACTGCACACAAGCACTTTCATCTGCACTGCACACACAATTTCATTCACACACACATACACACATGCTCGCGTGCACATACAGGTACATGTGTATCCGAACGCACACACGCACTGTGGGGTTCTGTGGGGCCCGATCTCATTTCACCCCTGAGGCTTTTCCACCAACAAGGGGCCGATGTTGGAATCGGTTCCTGAATTTTTGTGAGCATTTTCATTGCAATAAAAGCAGGTTCTCAAACATGAAAACTGTCCTTGTTCTGGCCACTTAAACCTGCTTTTCTAGAGCCACAGCAACACCAAGGATTGGGGGCGTAGGGGTGGGGGTGATGTCATCACTATGTAAAACCTAACATCATTCCTAGGCAACCACAAGTGTCCTAGGAAACCAGATGTGTTGCGCGCATAAAGGAGAGTTTTGAGGCTTGGGTTTAGTAAATATAATAGAATGAATAGTAAAAGTGCCATTCACCAGCTTGCTAACGAGGCTGATGCTTCAGTGGCAACATAACAAAGACTAAAAGTTTACAAAAAAGCCACGAAATGACGAAGAACAAACCCAGACTCTCCAGAACAATAGAAATACAATAGAATACATCACAAGGGGCCACACAGAAATCAACAGGTGACCACAGATATAACAATGGAGTGAATATTTATTCGCTCATTTCTGTGGTAAGACATAGACAACCAGATAAAATGACAGTGGAACTGAATCACTGCATTTGAAACAGTGTTTCTATTAACTACCTGAGCTCATTCTTACATACTGTTGCCAGAAATTTCAACACAACTGTGCAGTGTGTTTTCTTGGTTGATGTGTGACAATAGCTGCTAAAGAAATTTGGAGTCAGGTTAGGGTCAGGTTATTTGCACTTTATCAAGTTCAGAGTGGGAAAATTCCTTTTGCTGCTGCAATTATGATTAGATTAGCCTGTGTTTTAAAACGATTGCAACACTAAGCTTGCTCCTGGGAGATTTATCTATCTCCAATAACAACAACAACTGGAGACACACCAAGAGTCAACAGATGAGACTAACATTGCATCCCAAACTGAAGAGAACAGATACGCTACTTAACTTGTTCAACTTGACATAATTGATATTGAAAGCATTTTCCTCTGGTACAAGTTGGTTCTACAAGATTTATTACTCACATATAATAAAACACACACAAGTTGACACACTATGCACTGGTATTTATATGAACACAATATGGTTCTAGTTACAAATAAAATTGCTTCAACAAGAATCCCACCATGAACTGGAATAATTCCTTTCAGTATATATCAAGGAAAGTATTCTGATTTGACTCCACGCCACCTTTTACTGCCACTACGCTGTCTTCATCTTGTTGCGAAAAGATAAGAAAATCTTCTAATCTAATTATTATCTGAAAACACGGGGCAAATGATCATTAATAATGGTGTCATTATGTCAGTGACTGGTGACTGAATGTGCAGCAATTGATACACACAAACTTTGGTTATTTGTAAAATCAGGTCTAGGAAATGTCCAAAGTCACTCTTTTTTACGTGTATCTCACAATAGGAGATAATCAGGTTCAGACTTGTACTCACAACAGGAAATGTATTACGGGTGGTTTAGGAAAGAGAGCTGCAGAAGGCAGTCCACATGATGCCCACTCACTACTTGTGAATGCAACAGGGTATTCCCTGCGCCACTTGCACATGGGCTGCAATGCAATATCACATGGACTAAAGAATAGCTAATGTCCAATCTAACTGCACTGGACATTCGCTTTCTTGCATGGGTCTCTGAGGGATGCCTGAAAGACAAATTCAGAGCTTCAGATATACAGCGATGGCCATAATTTGTTGCATAAAGGCACAGTTTTTACAGATTTCCCTCTCTACACCACCACAATGATGTGGTAACTGTGATTGTTGAGCAGACTTTTAGCTTTAAATCAAAGGGGTTTACAAAACATTTATATTAGCTGTTTAGGAATTGCAGCAATTTTTATACACAGCTCCCTTTTTCAGAGGCTGAAAATTTATTGGACAATTGACTAGCAAGCAATTTCATGGCTAAGTGAGGCCTGCTCTCTTGTTACTTCATGACAAAGAAAGTAGACAATACCTGAAGTTGATTTAAAGTGTTGCCTTTGTATTTTATAGTTTTGTACTGTAATTTTAAATATGAAGCCCAAACAGATGTCAGAGCAAGTGAGGAAAGGCCATCATTGTGCAGAAAAAGAAAATAAATCTATCAGAGAGAGAAAAAAACTTTAGTGGCCAAATCAACAATGTGGTACATTCTTAAAATGAAAGAATACCAAAAGGCCTGAAAGATCACATAAGACAACTGAAGTGTGTGATGACAGAATTATTTCTATGGGAAAAACTTCACAACAGCGAGCCAAGTCAAGAATACTCTTGATGAGGTAGGCGTTTCTTGTCAAAGTCTACAATCAGGTGACGCCTTCATGAATGAAAATACAGGGAGTAACTACTGGCTACGCTCAAGTACAAGAATGCCAGACCTTGCCAAAAAAACATTAAAAAAAAACCAAACCTCCACTGTTTCCGAAAATTCTTTGGATAGATGAAACCAAGACTGACTTGTACCAGAATGATGGGAAGAGAAAATTATGGAGTAAGAGAGAAAAAGCTCATGGTCCAAATCATTCCACATTGTATGTCAGACACGGTGGAGGCAATGTTATGAGATGGGCATGTATGGCTGCCAGTGGAACCAGATTACTAGTGTTTATTCACAATGTGGCTGCTGAAAGAAGCTGCAGGATAAAGTCAGAAGACTATAGGGGTATAGCCTTTGCTCAGATTCAGCCAAATTCTGCAAGACTACTTGTATGGTTTTCACGGTGCATATGGATAATGATCTAAAGCATATTGCAAAAGCAACCCAAGAGTTTCTCAAAGTAGAGAAATAGGATAGTCTTCAGTGACCAAATCACTTGATTTAAGCCTAATAGAACATGCTTTTCAGTTACTGAAGACAAAACTAAATGCAAAGACACCTACAAACAAGGACCAGAAGGTGACCTGGAGAGCAGCTGAAAAAAAGGATGGCACAGGGATCAGGGTAGTGGTTAAGAAAATGTAATTTCTTTCCTGTCTCTAAAATTCCTGTACTCTAAAACCAACAATAAAAGACTATAAAAACAAACCAGGGCATTAAAAGTAAAATTCACAGAAAGCAAACTAGCAGCCCAACAGTATATGGCGTCCATGGCTACAAGAGTTTTAAAACAAATGCTCTATAAAGCATTGCAGCCATATAGTAGGTGTATACTCTTTTGTGTATCTTTCGTCAGCTGTAACTCACTGTAAGTCTCCTGTTGCTGGATATGGTATTTCCTTCATGTCCGGCGCTGGTTCCAAAAAGCAAATCCATGATCTGCCCTCCATGGCTTCCCAGTCCCAGGTTTCTTTAATGTCCGTTTGTGAACTCCATTTTGCTGCTTTCCCCTTGCTTTGCTGTGCCTATCCTGCTATGCTGAACCCTTGTGCTGGCCTCTTGTCTCTATTTTTTAAAAGGAGTTTCAGGGCAGTTTTGCCTCATTGCCTTGATTGAAGAGTTGTGAGAAGGAAGTATCACTAACAACAAGCTAAAATTACTTCCACCATTTGACATGAGCACATCAAGGGAGGAAACAAAGCATTTGGTGATGTCCATGGCTTCTACTACTTTTCTTAAACCCCTTGAATTAAAGCAGAATTTTTGCACTCCAGTCACATCTTGAATATTTGATGTAAAATTCACTGTGATGGTATACAGAGGCAAAACTAAAAAATGGAGTCTTTGTCCAACAAATTACGGACCTAACTGTAAGAGACTGGTTTAAGTTTTCATAACTTAGAAGTGCTACCAGTGCCAGAAGAATCAGTCTTAAGAACAGCATGCAATTGTGGCCATGAATTGCCCTGATCAAAGCCAACAATAACTTGTTGCAAGCTTGTGTCAGCTTTAAACCCTGTTTTATTGCTATAGGCAATAGCAGTAGCCATTGAATGTAATTAAAATCTGTAATTATGACTCCAGTATCGAACTATTCAATATTTGATTTGTTTTTTAGGATACATGGAAATATTTAAGAAAATCTTACAGTTTCTCCAAAAATATTGTAAATCCATATTAATGATGTGTTAGTAATGTGATACCAAGGTGTCACAGGTATGGCGAAAAGTTTGCACCATGTTTCAGCATGCTAATATTTTATTACTCCATTACATTTTGCATACGCTCCATGGGATGGAGCATATGCATATGCATCCAAAATTCCTCTCAATGACTTAGTGGTCATCAGGAAATACAAGCAGATCTACCCTTTGTAAGGAAAACAGGTCTGGATTTTGACATTTCACATTTCTGCCATGCTTTATCATATCCTTACATCAGTGTTACAGTTTTTATTTTTACTTGGATCTAAGTAAAATAGTTACTTTATTTTTTGACTTTGTGTCAAAGTGATTTGTTCACACTGACATTACAATACACTGAACCACAATGCATTGTAGATCTTTCTGTTTGGACTCAGAAATCTTTTGGCAAAATATCCAACTGTGGTATTCTCATGTGGTTGTCAAAAAATCATTCTTAGAGAAAGGAAACAAGGAGAAAAGGCTGAGGTATGCCAAATTACACAAGAAGTGGACCGAAAATCAGTGGCAACAGGTCTTAGTGAGGAATCTGAATGTGAAATTTCTGGTTCAAATCACTGTCAATACATACTGAGAAGGTCAGGAAAGAGGTACTACAGTGAATGTCTACAGCCATCTGTAAAAATACAGTGGAGGCTCTGTCATGTTTGGTACTGCATTTCAGCCAGTGGTGTTGGAGAAAATTGATAGAATTACGAATGCTGAAAAGTAGATTTTGATCCACCCTGCAATACCATCTGGAAAGTATCTGATTGACAATGGCTTTATTTTTCAGGACAACAGTGATTCCAAAACATACTGCCCATGCAGTGAAAACATACCTGGATAGAAATACACACAATGGAACATCATCAATCATGGATTGGCCTCCCCAGAGGCCTTCTTTAACATTACTGAAGCAGAATAAGAGGAAGCCAACATCCAAAGAAGAGCTTTGGTTGTTGGCTTTGGTATCACAGTAACTGTGACAATTGGTGGCGCAGTTTAAAACTCCTGCTCAGGATTGAAATTCTTCTCCACACATATACCGGATATACAGGAAGCGATACAGCATGCTATACAGTTACTGTTTGCAATTTTATTGCTCTGATATCAGCCTCATTATTTACTCTTTCTTGTAATACCTTATCAGTGTTGCAATAAGATAGTGAGCACTTGACATTTCGTACTGCTACCGCTTTACATAAAAAAACTAAACATTCATTTAGTGAAATATGGAAACAGGAAATCCAATGTATTAGTCACTGACTTTTACAGTGATTGTAAACACTGTCTTTTCATACTTTACAGCTTATGTTGTAATTCTGTTTGCTATAGGATACTGCACTTTTTGCTGCCAGTAAACACTGGTATCAGACAACCACAAATCCATTCATCCATCCATTTTCTACTTTTCTGGGCTGTGTGTAGCTAGGCGGATAAATAAAAGCTTAAATCAAATACAAAAATATCCAGACTTACAGCTGTCAGTACTATACAGTATTATACACTCGCTGGACACTTTATTAGATATACCTTGCTAGTATATCCTGGTACTATTGGAACTCTGTGGCAGTGATTCAACAACGTACAAGGTGTTGGAAACATTCCTCAGAGGTTTTGGTCCATATATTTGTCAGCTGCACATCTCCCATTCTAGCACACCCCAAAGGTACTCTACTAGATTGATATTTGGTGACTGTGGAGGCCATTTGAGTATAATGAATCCACTGTGATGTTCAAGAAACCAGTTGGAGATTATTTGAGCTTTGTGGCATAGTGCATTATCCTGCTGGAAACAGCCATCAGAAGATGGGTGCACTGTGGTTATAAAGGGTCAGTAACAATACTCAGGTAGGGTGTGGCATTACAGCAATGTTTAGTTGGTACTCAGTGTGCCAGGATGATGTAACTCACACCATTACCCCACCAGCAGCAGCCCAAACCATCGATAGAAAGCAAAATGGATCCATGCTTTCAATATTGTTTATGACAAATCTGACCCTACCATCTGAATGTTACAGCAGAAATCAACTCTTCAGACCAGGAAATGTGTTTCAAATTTTGCTGACCCTGCAAACTGCAAGCTAGCCGGAATTTCCTGTTCTTAGGTGATAGGAGTGGCATTTGGCGTGGTCTTCTGCTGCTATAGCTTTCTGCTTTGGGGATTGAGATGTTGTATGTTCAGAAATTCTCTTCTGCATACCTCGGTTATAGCAAGTTATTTGACTTACTGTTGTATACCCATCAGTTTGAGGCTGTTCTCCACTGCCCCATGACATAAACAAGACATTTTCTCCCAGAGAACTGCTGCTCTGGGTATTTTGTCTTGATCAGACCATTCTCTGTAAACTGTAAATAAGAGCAGATGAACAGGTGTACCCAAAAAAGTGTTCGGTGAGTGTGTATTTTGTAATTTTATTGTGAGACAAAAACCTTGAACTCAGTTGTAACACACTCATAAAAGTACACGGCTTAAACTTTATCCTACGTGGTACAGACAATGCGTGCAGCTTCAGGGCTATTTAGGCTGCTACAAAGGGAGAACAAAGTTCATAGAGTTGGCAGGTAACTGTAGCACATTACCTACTGCGTGTTATCTTTTTGGCTGGGAGAACCATTGTTTAAGAGTCATTACTGTGTCATTACTTCATAAACATTAATTTTATACCATCTCTGCTTGACTGCATATATGTGGACAGCGACGGGGGAGGAGGGAGGACATTTGTGATTTTACAAGCCAGATCTACAAACCAGATTCGTAGTAACTTCCTTTTATACTTTCAGTGTCATTAATTTTTGTCCACTGAATAAAATAATAGTTTTCCTTGGGAAAGAAAAAAAACCCTGGATGATTCTGTATTTTTCAATAGTTTCAAGCACTAATAATACAATCTAAGAGGGTTATAAAGGTTATGAAGCTCATGTGAGGTCATTATAAGGAAAACAGCCAGTGAATTCTTAAGAATGCTTTGCTTAATTCAAGCATCAATGGAAGTGTTCTTTATGTTGTATAATACATTTAGAAAAAGGGACCCCAACAATCAAAATTAAATAACATAGGGTTCCTACTGCAGTATGCAGGCTCACAAACATATTTCGACCTTATTTATTTCCCTTTTTAAAGAGAAAGGGAGTGCATAAAACTTCTTATTTATAGAATGCACTCAGCTCCAGAGAAACATGCTGGTTCACAAACATTTCACCCTTAACTGGACTCAGGATCGGAATCAGAGTTGCAACAACTGGAGCACAGAAATATTGACCTGGTTAATTGGTGCTGACACACTGCAAGAAGCATGGGACTGACACACTGGATCCAGAGAAAACCATAACAGCAGCTCTCATATTAAAGCGTAGATAAGACAGCCTGCATGGCGGCAGACTAAACATAAACAATCTGCAGGTATACTTTCAGAGCTGAGGAATCTTTCCACTGCGGCAGCACAGCAAACTTGGTAACAGCTCATGTTCAGCTGGACTGATTTTCAGCAAAAGATTCAACACAGATGGAGAGAATACAACCACACCGATGTGCACACTGCTATAGCTAATACCTGTTTCACCACTAATATGTACAAGCACACAGATTCTCGTGTGCTGTACAGTGTTGCCCATATACGCAATAGTAGCAGCAAAAACAAAAGCTGCACCATAGATAATCAGTCTTAAGTCCTCATCTAAACTACACCCGTTCTGTCCAATGCCTGCTGGCCCTGGGGATTGTGCTAGACTTTTAATCCACTTAAAAGCAGAGGACCTCTGCTGCTGTTTCCAAGGGGCTTGACCCACGATGAATGCGCACGCACACATGCACAAAAACAATCAGCAGCACAAGAATGCAGCCACTCCTCATAAACATACACATGCATGTATAGTGCTAGGCACTGAGGTGATTGCACAAATGGAAACACACAGTCCACACATTAACCTATACTCAGATTCAAGGGTCCTGCTGAGGCCTGAGATGTTTTAATCAAGAAATTCACAAAAACTCCAGCCAAGTTGGGTCAAATCTCTGAATACTCTGCCTCTATAAGAGGGGCCAGAAGGAAAACTATAATTTAAACCTACAGTCTATACAGAAGGCTCAACCTGAGTGGATTTATTGAAGAGGGGTCAACAGTCATTCCAGCACCGTTCAACTCCACTTTCTAGTGTAGCTCCGTTACATTGTGTGCGTGTGTGTAAGTGTAAGAGAGACTTCTCAACCTTTAATATCACAAGAATTTTTAATGGAATTTGCACTCTTTTGTTCTTCTCCTCCACTAACACAAATTGAAAATAAACAACACACACACACACACACACATACAACACTGTTCATATTAATGTGGTGAAAACCAACTGTTTTTAAAATAATAATAATGATAATAATAATGGCAATAATTTCTTTGGGAATAAAAAATATTCATGTTTTTGCTCGGATTTAAATGGTTTCTTCTGTGCAGCAGACACATTGTCATACTTTTTTCTCTTCTTGCACCAACGTTTGTCGTTATCTAATTTGAAATGTACTAATTCCTTATTCTTGCGGAGGGAGGCTGAGCCACTGACTTGAACAGCTGCTTCATGACCCAAAAAACTGTCAGTCTTTCCCTGGAATAAATTGTGGAATATACCATCTTTGGGTACAGGGGGGAGCTGGAAAGGTACATTTTCAGGATAGCAGATGTCGCGAGCACGTTCGTACGTTTCGACCTGGGTAAAAATGACTAACGCTACATTATAAAGTCTAAATCTTTCAAACTGAACTGTTTAAAGTCTCATAACAGATAAAAGCAAAGACTCGCTCGGAGCCAACCTCCCCTGTGTTTCGGCGCTGAGTTTCTAGAGGACCCATAGTAGAATCAATTCAGCGAGAGGGGAGCTTGAAACCGTCCACTCATGCTTTCCTCCGAGTCTGAGAGAAACAGTTGAAGGGAACACACAGACCAGTCGGCCGCACTACATGCTCACAACAGGCAGGCTCCCATCACTAACGAAAAACAACAGCAGCAGTCCCCCTGCATATAATTATAATAACACTCTACTGAACACTATGCAAATATATCCAGAAAAACTATATGCCACCCTATGATAGGATTTTTAAAGTTATCCTAGATGGTTTTTGAAAAGCATATGGGCTCAACTTTGGTTTGGAAACCACCTAATTAATCCTGTTAAAATAAATCTCAAAAATAAATTCATGTGATTGTCAGAAAATACTCATACATGATGGAGGTGTTTTCCCACTTTTGTGCTATTTTACCTGCAGCTGTCACGAAACAGACGATTCTTTAATCTTCATCAGGTGATGCTCAATATCTGGCTGGTGAAGCTATAATAGCTGTGGGATCATGTGCACCCCTATGAAGCCGGCGCACAAAAACAATGCGAAGTAACACACAGCATGATAAATGTGGAAGAACAATCTCAGCTGGTGCTACTCAAAGACCTGTTTGCTGTGTGGTCTTAAAACAAGAGTGTGCAACTGCTCAAAAAGCAGTGTGTTATTGGCTCAGCACATATGCATATATGCTCAGCTTCCCACTCATTTTGTTCACAAGCGGTCCGAACAGCTTTGCCAGTCAGTCTGTTGTTGTTCTTCACTGATCAGCCCCACTGCATCAGCAGGACGTGCCTTGCTTAAGGGCATCTGCTTCGCGGAGAAGAGGGCAAGGCTGTACATGCAGACAATGCAGAAGATGTCTGGTGGTCTCATTGTTAAACTTACACTTAATCCAGGTCTGCAGCAGCTCAGGTTGGAAAAAAAAGCCCAATAGCAACAACAGCAAAACACCTGCTGGAGCTGGAGTTGGGTGCAGTGCCTCCTCCCCCACCCCAAAAAAAATTATGAAAACTGCAACACATATATAAGAAAGTCCTCCCATGAAGACATAAAGGTAAAAATGTAGTGAGCTTGATGATTTCATGTTTCAGAGTTGAAATCTGCAGCATTTGGGGTCAGATTAGAGAAAGCAGCGTGACCTTTTAACCACCATCATGCTGAAACACCTGCTGCAGGCATCTGGGCCATCAGCTGATGTAAACCGAATGGTTTTTAACATCACAACTTTCATTATGAGCACATGAATCTTTCTCGCATGACTAATATGCGTGCAGTGTTTGCATGCATGGGGACAGCACTCTCATGTAACTCGCAGCACTCGCATTCAAATGAAGACTTGTAGTCTTCATTTGAATGTGTTTGTGCGTGCCTCATTAAGAGGTGCGCTTCCACACAACCAGCCCGCTCACCAATGTCACCTTCATGGATGGCTCCATCGTAGGAGCATCCTTCAGAATGTAACAGATTAGCTTTGCAGGCAGGGATGTTGATTAGGTCATCACTTCCCAAGGTCACACCTACACACATCTAGCAGCAGGCCCACTGTCGTTAAAACCCCCCACCTCTTCAGATCCTATAGAGCCTTGATTCTACCTCCTGCCTGCGTGCCGATCTGAATAAGGCCAAATAAGCCATATCCAACAGGATAAGCCTTATTGTAATACTCAGTGATGGAACAGGCTGCTTCAGCCCCTTCAGGCTTCCTTCACCCTGAACAGACTTAAAAAAAAAAAACGGCTCTGTGTTATATTACTTGAAGCATTTCTAAGCTCCTGTAGACTTTTTAATCTAACATGGACCTTCAGCATGCTGCGCAGTTGCCAGCTGTGTTAGGCAGTGCCTGATGATCATATCAGGTGTTCTTCACAAATTTGAATTTGCGTTCTCAACACAACGCTAAATTCCTTAACTCAGGTCCCAAGCCCT
>VVHJ01013764.1:7244-19208 GCA_015107715.1 Tylochromis polylepis | reverse complement strand
CTTCACTGCAGGTTAGGCACACACACACACACACACACACACACACACACACACACACACACACACACACACACACACACACACAAAACAGTGACAGCCACAGACTGGAGTCTGGTGACCAAGAGAACTCATGAGAGAAACTAGTGTCACCAAAAATGACTGCAAAAGGAGACTGACAATGCAGTGAAATGAAATGAGGGCACATAAATTAGGTAACTATAGGAAATAAAGTTTTTTCATGAATCTTGTTTATTTTATCCTCTTTGGCATCTTAAGGGATTGATAACAGAAACTGCTGTTTTTCCTGCTACAGTCTGCAGCTGCCTGTTAAAACTGCTGCTTCCCAATGTGGTGGAGGTGGTGGGGGTCATCTTTGAAGAAGCAGAGCGTATGGACGTTAGCTAATTGCGCTACAGTTTAGGATGCTTTTTATTTGCATTCACGTTAGGTTAGCGGAGCTGTGACACAAATGCAGTGGATTAGGGAATTGGCAAGTGTCACACAGTTGAAGATATAGAGAAGTTAATTTTAAACTACGGTCTTGCAGATCTCTGTCATTCACTCCTCACTGCTTTCCCACATAGAATCCCATATGAAGTAATTTGAAAATTAACCAGTCAAGTAGGTTTCGATTAAAAAAAAAAAAATAATCAAAACACTTGACACTGTTGAGTTTAGGTAGATTTAACAATGAAATTGTGCATATGTTACGTACACAAAAGTAGTTTGTGAAAAGATCTTTTATGCAAAAAATTGACACATTTTTAATTTACAGTGCATCTACAGAGATCAAATTTGCTGACTCAATTTTTGTTTACCCACTTTATGTTGCTGACACTGAAATTTACTTCACTAATTATTTTATCTTAAGAAATGAGAGGCAAACAGTATGTATGTTTAGGGAAAATAAGATTTGGAATTTATTTTGTGTAATTCTGTGATTTAGCAGTGATCCGTTTGGACCCACAGATGTACCTTTAATGGCAAAAAAAATCCCTTAATATATCCCGCTCATGTATTGTATTTGAAAGATACGTCAGGGAGACCTTTGCACAGACATTTGTTTCATGCAGTTTACAACTGAAGGTTACAAAGGTTATTAGGGCTCTCCTGTCATTCTCTATCTAAATCCTGGAGTTAGCTTAAGGATAAGGATAGCTATAGTCTTTTCTATCATTTTATTATTGTCACCAAATCCCTTAAGACGACCTAAAACAAACCATGCATTAGTCCATCAAGAATTGATGACCTCTGTCTTTGACATTCAGCCAGAAGCACATCTGTTCCTACAAGACACAAAGGCTAAGCAAAACCTATTCAAGAAAAGCAAACCTCGGACGTTTGTATACTGTGTGTATGCTCTTCTTGCCATTAAGCTACAGAACAGAGCACAGCTTGACACAAAACTGGTTATCAACATAGTTACAGAACCAAAAATAGATTTCACAGATCATCTTCAATCAATGACCCTGAAGCAACAACATTTTAATTACAAGAGTTCAGTAGCAAAGATTATCAGACAGTGACAGTTTTGGTCAATTAATGTATTGTAACTTATTGAATTATGACTTTATAAAAAACTGTTATGAAAGTGTAAGTGACAGACCAGCTAAGTCAATTAAAAAGAATGACGTTTACAAATGTGATGTAGAATAATGCAAAGGCAAACTTTTCCTGCTAACCTACTGAAGGAAAAAAAGTTTAGAAAAAATAAGATTTAAAAAAGTAGGAAACATAGAAGGAGACACTGGGTTTTTTAGTCTTTGGGACAACCAGTGATAACAACATTTAACGGGGCACACTGACCCTTAATTACAGTCATTTTGGGCACTTCTTGTAATTGTATACCAACCTTGTCCTTCCCAGTTTAACTGTAATTGAATAATTTCATTGTGCTTAACCTCGTCAAGCTGTCTTCTTGCTTTCTAAGACTTAAGCATGTATTTAAAAAGGATTTGTAAAATTAAATGACAACAAATACACCCACCGGCCACTTTATTACACCTTACTACACAGATTCAACCGGCCAATCACATGTAAGCAACTCAGTGCATTTAGGCATGTAGACATGGTCAACGATGACCTGCTGAAATTCAAACCAAGTATCCCACGACTAAGACAAACACACGCTTGGCTCATTAGGGAAAGTGTTACGTTTACATAATCAAACTTAAGTGTTCAATTTCAGCTTTATTTTTATAGCACGTTTAAAACAAATACAGTTGACCAAAGTGCTTTATAGCTGTGAAAGAAGTGTTGCTGAAGGTACCACAATGTCTTAACTTGACACGGCCAACGTCTATTAACTTCTCATTAGTCCTCATACAACGAGCAGTTTCTCTTTGACAGCATAAAAAAGAAATAGTTTGAAAGCACTCACTGGATTGACCAACGCTCAGGACAATAGGAAAGTCAGGAACACAGTGAAGATCTAAGGAGGAGAATCGTCCGCTTACAAAAGTTGGAAGTTGGCTTTTGCAATGGCCTTCCCAAAGCCCCGACCTCAGCCCATGAAAATTTGTGGACTATGCTTAAATCCTGGGTTCAAACCAGGAAACCAACTAATTTAAATGAACCAATCAACCAATTCTGCCAAGAAGAGTGGTCAGATATCCAGCCAGAAGCTACCAAAAGCATCTGATGGAGGTGCAACTTGCTAAATGACATTCACCCAAGTATTAGCCAGGGCGTATGCATATATTTGAGTCTGTAAGTATCATTTTAACACTGTGTTGATTAGAGAAAATCCAAAATGTGCAGACAGTCGATCTAACCTGGAAAAAAGAATTCAAAGAAATTCTTAAGAGCCCAAAATTGCCATGACATTTATGCCAATGATGAGTGTATGCAAACTCATCACAAACGTATTTAAGTTTTTATTTTATTTAACTTAAGTCACTTGTTTCTTTGGTTTCTTTTGATGCAACCCACAAACTGCCTGTTGCACAAAGCCGTCTTTTGAACAGCCACACACATTCAGGGACTGCATCCTTATACCGGTCCACTGTTCAAAAACAGGAACTTTGATTCTCTCCTCATGATGGGCAAATTGCATCTATATAAACATCGACTGCCCTCTACTAGAACGGGCATTGCACTAGTAAATCCAAATCAAGATCATCCAGTGTTGCAGCTTACACTTTAACCTGAAGAATCATCTGTGCAACATAGGCTTTCACTTAAATGACAAGACCAAATGCCTGAGTTTGGCCTGTGCTAGAGGCTAATCACAGTTACTTTATTTTACCTCATGCTTATACCCCAGCCTGAGGTAACTGCAAGGCCATCTTTTTTAGTCTTTTCTGTAGACTAGACAACAAGTCATATCCCCCAAAGAAAACATTCTTATGATAGCTGGACAAAGGAGATGAAAAAGGAAATTAACAAAGGTCAAGCGTCAGTCATCGCCAACAGCACCAGTGATGAAAGCTCATCTGCACACTGCTAAATCGACGCTTCTATCATCTACCGGTGCTGCAGGAAGTATGACACCAAGCATGCTTCTCATGACTAATTAGATGCATCATGGGAACTGACTTCACACACAATACATAATATAGTGCTCATCGGTAACCCCCATGATAAATATCATTACACTTTAAAATGTGTAATCACCAGAGATACTGCGTTGTTTAGATACAGTTTGAGATACAGAAGCCTTCTAAATATAAAAATGAAAGAATTTTCTTCCTCTTTTAATGTGTTATGTAATCCTTTTCTGAAAGCAAGAGCCACTTTAAAGAGTGCACTTTAAAAGAGGAAGAGTGGGTTTTTTCCCACCTTTTTGCTTTTGCCGGCAATTTACCATCAAACCGATTATAAATACAGCTTTACTTACAGTAAAGGTTAGTTAAGGCTATTTGTACAATATCACTCATTTATATGCATTTTATTGTAATGGTGCATTTATACTTTATATGAAGCACTTCTCAGCAGATCTGAAATCACTGCAGGGATGGACCATCCTTTTTCATAAAATTGAAATTTTCTGTTTTACTGGCCTGGCAATCAGCTGCTAAACCAGGCGTTCGACGCGCTACAATTTCATCAAATTTGTCTCTACATCTTCTGTTCAAGATTATTCCGAGTCACTTTAACACAGATCTATCACTATTAGTTGATTGGACATTGGTTGATTTCCTCTGTCCTCCTTGTGGTAACCTTCTTCAAACACGGTGATTAACAAGAAGCAGCCTGATGTCCCACCATAATCAGCATGCTACAGACAACAAAACCACTTATCCCGATGAGGTCATTAATTAAGCAAATTAATGCATTCATTATAAAATGTTTCAGTGTCATACATACTTGCATGTACTTGAGCAAATTCCATGTGGTCTGCAGTTGCAAGCATAACGACAAATCTAGCAGATTTAAGATGTAAATAAATGCAGCAATATGCCAAAAAATATCTCAGCGGTTCATCCACTCTGAATCAGAAGCTGTGCTCTAACTAGTACTGTCAGTATGACGTTTCTCTCATGTTTTATTTTGCAGTTATTATGTTCACAAGAATATGTCTACATGCAGATGACACTGTGACAAAACACGTCTTCCCGCCTGCCACCTAGCATAGCGGCGGGACATTAAACATGGATCATGTCCTCAAAGTAGGCCACTGCAGCTCCCGACACCTCCAGAAAAACTCCTCATGCTGATGTTTCGGCGCTCCAACATGCAATCGAGCTTACAGCTGATGCCTCATGCTGCTTTGATACCTCAAATGACACTCCAAGCAGACTGTCGCATTTCAAACTTCTACATTTTAAACTTTTAAATGTGCCCTTTCTGCGGCACACCCCTCTTGCTGTTGATCGTCAGGAAGTAGATGAAAATGTGCTTGTTGGTGTAAGAGCAGAAAGCACAAATCTTTCAGCACATCAAAAGGATCACGGATCATGTTCCAGGATGGCAACGCCTCTTAGACAACGTGTCTCTTTAATTACTTAATTAGCAAAGTTTGTGTCTCTCTCTCGCACACACAGAATTCTCATTTTTGGCAAATGATGACAGTTCCTGTAGCCAGTCGAAACAAGGTAAAATTTCAATTAATGTCCAAGACTGCACACCAGATCTACTGTAGCCAATTAAGTGTTTTATTAATTCTGTAAGCACAGTCACTAAATGCCAATCTGAATAATCTTTAAAGGGTCAATAAATCTTTGCCTTTTCAGGTGTCAGTAACCAGCTTGTTGCAGTTTTTAAGATCAAAGATATTCTTTTTCCACAAACAAGTTGGTAGAAAGAGATTAGTTAATCTTGGTGACCTCCTATTAAAAGGGAGTTTTTCATTCCCACTGTCGCCAAAGTGCTTGCTCATAGGAGTTTCTCTGTATTATTGTAGTGCCTGTACCTTACATTATTAAACACCTTGAGGTGACTGTTGTTGCGATTTGGTGCTATACAAATAAAATAAAATGTAATTAATTTTCATTTCAATTTACAAACCTGAGGGCACAAATGGAACAGAACCGGCCTTATAGTTGGACTGTGACCACTAAACACATCTGCTTTAGATACACGAGTGGTGGGCTAAACCTGCTTCTGCTTTGGCAACACAGCTGGTGTGAGTAGGGTTGGGAGTCCATTTGCATTTTTGTTTTTATTTTGTGCCTCCTTCTTTTTATTTTTAAATTGTGTGAAGTCTGGTTTATTCATCAGGGTCTGTGTGCACAAGACAATCATGCATAACTAGTGACTGTAGTGCAATGACCCCTAGCATCAGATGGTGTAGGGGACTCCATTCCTAGGATGTAAGATAAAGCAGTTCCGCTGGTGCACTCAGTTATGTCTAAGGTGTCCGTTATGGCACTTTTGAGACATGAAGGGTTTTATTTTCATTCAAATCAACTCTTTTTCCTAAACCAAAGCAAAGTAGTTTTTAGTGCCTGAACCTAACCAAGGAGTGAGAAAGAAATGATTCAAAAAGTGTAAAAAAATGTGCTAAAGGTCCAAATGGGACCACAAGTATGGTCTCATAGCTCCCAAAGCTGCTACCTTCGCCAAACTCCAAAGTCAAAAGACACGTTGCACATAACGATGAAACGTGATGATGATCTTCTCCTGTAAGCGATCGTACTGTATATTGTACTCTATACATCTCATCCTCATGATTTTTGATGCTTTCAAATAAAAAAAAGCACATCTTTATCTCTATGAAATGTGGAGTATTTTGGGCTCATATAAGAACATCAAGCAAATACAGCTGAACGTCCCATGACAGGCTTAATTCTGAGGGCACAAAGTCAGCACCCAGAGTGGTTTTTCCACTTAACTGGCACCTCATCAACCTCTGCCCTTTTGTTTTCTCATCTGTTGCAAATGGCAAACTGCGCACTAAGCTCTAAAAGTGAGTGACAAGCACCTCTAAAAATACACCGTCTCAGAAAGAACTTAGCATCACATAAACACTTTGAAGGGCACCATAAGAGTTGCATACTTTCAAACAGTTCCACTTATGGCCCAGATAATGTATTCCACTAAAGCAAAGCAGTCCGGCTCATCAGTTCAGACGTGACTTTAATGTATAATCTCAGATTCTTGATTTTTTTTTTTCCCTTCGTTCAGAAGGGAGCTGCAGTCTCTAAATCCCAGCCCAGCTTCAAAGCACTGAACAGTCTGGCCTCTTGAGATAGGTTACTGTTTTACAACTCATTGGATACTATGTAACAGTCCTGCAGTAAGGCCGCAAACACGCTTCCGCTGTGCCCGTTTAAACCACACTAAAAAAAAAAAAAAATCACGCTCCGTTCTTGGGCGTTTTGACTTTTCAGTAATTAACCCATTTCCTCTTGCTATTTACAGCCCACTATACCATCGCAATCATGTTACATTGCTTCAGGTAAAGGTACACTCAGCTTGAAACCTATTGGGAAATTTTTTTTCCCTTTGTTTTGTTTTGTTTTGTTTTGTTTTGTTTTTTTAAATCACATACTAGGATCGGGGGTTACTTAATACCTGTGGGGTGCAGGATGGCTTCTGTGGAGAAAAATACGCAGCTGTGAAGTAGACCAAGCAATAAATTGAAAAATATTCAAGTATGAGTGCATTCTTTGAATGAATCCAATCCAAAGAGCACACACATAAAACAAAACAAAACAAACAAAACAAAAAAGTGCCTTTTTTATTTTAAACCAATGCAAAGCACTAACAAAATGAAAAAAAGTCATGTGTCAGACACACTGATGTAATTTCCTTTAATATTTAGTAATATCAAAAAAGATTATGACACCCAAACCAGACATGCATTTCTTTTGACAGACATCACTGAGAGCATATTAATATGGATTTATCGCTGCCACAGATGGCTCACGCCATTTATTCTGCTCTTTAATGACCTACAAAGGCTGGTGGCCATCTCATTGACTTAAATGCATCATGTCAAAATGTTACATTGCTGTACCTAAGCTTCTTATTAATGAAACTGAAGCTACTGCAGAGCATTTCACTCATGGGATTCATGAGCTCTTAAATCAGCCTTTGGAGAGTATCATATGGGAAATGTGGATTACAACCAAGCAAATTATAGCTCCTCATTGCTTCAGCAACACAAGTTAATGACTGAAACTTTTTTTCTGCTGTGCGACTTAACTCGTTTCTCACATCTGCAATTTCCAGCGAATAAAAATAAGTAATTAGCCATTTTAGGTGAGCAGACTGTGAAATACTGAAGAGAAGATGTTATTAAAACAAGTGAAAGACTCTTTAAAAGTTATGAATATTTTAAGGAAATGTAAAGGAAATTAATTAAGATGCAGAAATAACTGTTCAGGAGATACGAACGAATAGTTTAAAATATATGCATGTATGGTCATTCAGAAGTTCATATCTCACAGAGTTTCATATACCCCTGCTGCTTTATATCTATTCTAGATAAATACAGTATGTCTCTGCATTATATACAAGCAGCTAGGCTATCCCAGCGTAGAGCGGGTAACTGTGCTGCTCAAGGACACATCAAGCTTGACTGTAATCAGGCCTCCACAAATTCAGGGAATTTAAAAAGAAAAAGAAACATCGTGATGGTTCAGAATCAATCCCTGACATTTTATACAGGTTTAATCCTTTAAATACAATTTTGTTGTACATGTACAATGACAATAAAGGGCTATTCTATTCTAAAGCCTGAAATATGAAATAATTGCCAGAAAATTTTATTTTTTATTTTATTTTATTTTATTTTTTTTAAATCTTCTGACAAGACAACTGTGTTCCAGGATGGCAACGTCTCTTTTAAAATAATAACATTATTAATATTAAAAATATTAATTTGCATCTATTAGTTTTCATTGGTATTATACTTGTTACATCTTTTTGCAATTTACTGATTAAAAATGTATTGTGCATGAACTGGGGGCGGGGAATCACACTGATGATGTAGAAGTTTCAAAAACTCAAAAAAGCTCATGCGTCATATATATAATACGTAATATGGTAATACGGCTTTACAGGTCTAAAATGATCTTTTCCCATTTTTAATCAAAAGTATTTATTTTTGAACGAGTACATGCTGTCAGCTGCTCTGTGCTTTGTTATTTGATCATCTTTCCTTAGCCAACTTTTTCTCTGATTGCGAGACATAACAAAGAGTTAAATGAGATGAAAATGTATTCTCAATTTGACAGTACAGATTATATAACATCATGGTACATGTTCAGAAATGTCAAATATCATTGCAGTTACCCTTGCAAAAACTAAATTACTGTTATTAATAAACGGCCCCATTTGTTCACTTGATTCTACTGACAATGTCATTTTTTTGTGCAATTTTTAAGTAACCTCTACAGTATTTATTCTAAATCTAGCCTCTGAGGGTTTATTAAAAGCTGTAAGAAACTTTAAAAAAAAAAAGAAAAAGAAATCACGCTCCACGCACTCATTCAACTCCTGGGTCTTACATCTTTAAGAAATATTAGAAAACAGACTGCACTGTCAGCTGTGTATTCCAGTTACTACTTTTCCTCTGACATCTAAAATTAAAGTGTGATTGAGGAGAAAAAAAAGAGAAAAAAAAACAGATTGATTTTTCTTTTAGCTCAACACCCAAAAACAAGCGAATTGTTGAAAAACAATAATCTGATTTGTTTTAAGATTAAGGGTGAGATTTGTATCAGAACTGTCATTCTCCAGACAGCTGGCCTTAATACCCAAAATCACTGAAGAGGGCAGGGCTACAAGTGATGAAGCTCCAGAGTTTGTACATTTTTTGGGGGCATCCAGCCAGCGAAATCCAGACCGATTTGCACAGAGAGCGGCAGTGAAATCCAGCTGTGCTGCCAGAACTGCAAATAACTGACTGCAAGAAACAAGTCAAATCAAGACAGCCATGACACATTTAAAGTTATGACTGTCACCACTAAACACAGCTCAAAGCCAGCTGTGAGAGGAGGTTGTCGTGAGGCTTACAGCTGCTGTCAGTGACGAGTGGAAGACGTTTTTTAAAAATCCGTTTTCGTGATTTATAGCATGCACATAAAGAAGCTTTTACCCGTTTAATACTTTTGCTTAAGTCCCGGACTGCAATTCAGTTGTACTTATTCTTTCAGATTTAATCAGAAATAGCAACTCGGGATTGTTTTCTTATTTTAAAAGGAACTATCCAGATAATGTTTGCGCTCACAAGTACCATTTTCCTTCCAAATGCATTGTATATAAAGTGGTTTTTGAGCTGCATGAGTTTTGATAAAGGATTAATAATCAGAATCACTCTTAAAAGGTTAAATGTTCCCCTCTTATAACACTTCAATTATGAGAATTTTACAGTGGTCCTGAGAGTTCAAATCCAATGCAACTTAAAAAGACACCAGCAAAGTGAAACACTGCAAAAGCACAACAGAACTTGAATAAATCAACAGAAATTTAATAAAACAAAACAAAAAAACCCTCACAAAACACGACAAACGATTTTGGGGACACAGTGTGTTGGAACAGCTGCAGAAGTGACAAGCTAACAGTCAACAGCTAATTGGGAACGATAACTACACACATCACCTGAACCCTTTCCTCCCTCACAACACAGTTTCCTTTAAGCGTGCCTGAGAGAAATCCTTTGCACGTTTTGGTTTCTTCTGTTGCGTTTCATTCAACTTCTGCTGGATTTTGCGTGCTTCTGCAGCATTTTTCTACTTGCTAGCGTTGTCTTACGTTACAGTGCACTTGAACTCACGGGGCCACCGTAGAATTTGCTTTATGTGAAACGGGTAAACTATGACTGCTCGTAAGACGAAACAAGATATTTTGAGACATCACCTTAACTTCATAGAAAGTGACAGCAAATAATTAAGTCCAGAAAATAACTGATTAGTTGTGTGATAATACTCCAAAGATGTAACACCCTAGTGCATTTCATACTTTATTAAACATTTGCAAGCAAACATTTGCAACCTGCATTGTTTTGTTGGTTTTTTTTAATCTCTTCTTCTCCTCATCTTTCCTGGCAGGTCAGCTAGAACATTAACAAATTATTGCTGCAAACTGGGCATATGCACAGCTGCGTGATTTCAACAACTGGGTAATATTCATCCACTGCACTAAACACACAAGTCAAATACAGGTTCTGACACTCTGCTGCATCATTAGAACATTTTACAACATTGGTTTACTTGCACATTTTGGCTCTAAACTGTATTCTTAATAAGGCACGCGCATTTGGTTCACACTGCTCTGTCATCGCTTCAGAGCAGTGTGAATTGCTTTATCATATCATAAGATAATATTTTTTCCCCCCCCTGGTCTTTAAGTTGGATCTGCAGCTCCAGTACTTCTGCTTTGGCTTCAAACTATCAAGAGTATGTATTGTATTGTATGTATTGCATTAGTACATGCTTGTATATCTCTGTGTAGGCACAAGTACAAAGGAAACACTGGTTCACAAAAGGTTCTATTGGGCAAAAGCTCCACAGGAGACCCGTCAAAAGCTCCACAGGAGCCCCTACAAAGCTTAACCGTACAACAACTTTAAATCGACAATTATTCTTTGGACTACGTGCAGCATGAAAGGGTTTGCATGCAGTCACAATACTGCAAAGACATATCAAACTCTGTAGTTAACCTGGGCCCTAGCAATCTTTTCAACCTTTATCGGATCACTCTTTTAGGCACAGTGAGCACGAACTCAGTTCCAGCAACAGCACGCAGGCCTTTAAATAAAATAGCTTTGATGAACCCAGTGTACACCAGCAAAACCCATTAGTGACTAGTTAGCGAAACGTTTAGCCTATAAGATGAGACTATAGTCTACTGGAACTAATAAATAAAGGGTTGTTTGCTACCCCCTGCAAAAAAGAATCTATGAATGCAGTTTTGAACATTTTTTGGCATTAATATAAGAAGCCCCAAAATATTTCGATATACTATTTTCCCAACAGAGAACACAAGTTATCTCCAATCATTTCTGAGCAGATTTAGATCACAAACTAAGATGACTGCCTCCTGGTTTGGTTTTGGCAGCAGGCTTCATTTTATTTCAGGCTCAGTAGAGCATATGTGTTTTAATGCTCTCCATTTAATCAGCAGCTCCCCCCACTTACCACAAAAATTCAAAGAAATGGCCTGAGAGAGAGATATCTCTCAGTTTTGCCCTCAAATGGAAAGTACTGCTCCTGGGATTGTTTTACAGTATTGGTTATTTAAAGGAAGCTTTGTGCTTTTTAGGAAATGATTAAGTTCTAGGCGTCCCATTTGCCACAGTGAGTGATGCTTCAGAAGGGGAGAAAGTTGTGCAAAAAAACATTATCATGCCACCAGTATCATACTGTCATGAGAGTCTTCTTGTTTCCTAATTGTGCAGGGATTAACAGCAGACATTGCTCCAGCAAATCATATGTGAAGAGTGTGGGAAAAAATGAGAAGTAGCTAAAGTGGGTGAGTGACTGAGAGAGCAAGTGTGTACATTCAAGAGAGAGAGGGATGGGGGGGGGGGGGTTTGCAATAAATCTAGGACAGGCACTGACTGCAGGGTGAGGG
>VVHJ01013756.1:13358-25324 GCA_015107715.1 Tylochromis polylepis | reverse complement strand
GGATTTAACAGGGAGCCAATGAAGGGAAGCTAAAACAGGAGAAATCTGCTCTCTCTTTCTAGTCCCTGTCAGGACTCTTGCTGCAACATTTTGGATTAACTGAAGGCTTTTTAGGGAGTTTTTAGGACATCCTGATAATAATGAATTACAGTAGTCCAGCCTGGAAGTAATAAATGCATGAACTAGTTTTTCAGCATCACTCTGAGACAGGATATTTCTAATTTTAGAGATGTTGCGCAAATGGAAGAAAGCAGTCTTACATATTTGTTTAATATGTGCGTTGAAGGACATGTCTTGGTCAAAGATGACTCCAAGGTTCCTCACAGTGTTACTGGAGGCCAAGGTAATGCCATCCAGAGTAAGAATCTGGTTAGATACCATATTTCTAAGATTTTCAGGGCCGAGTAAAATAACCTCAGTTTGATCTGAATTAAGAAGCAGAAAGTTAGCGGCCATCCAGGTCTTTATGTCTTTAAGACATTCCTGCAGTTTAACTAAATGGTGTGTGTTATCTGGCTTCATGGACAGATAGAGCTGGGTGTCGTCTGTATAGCAGTGATATATTTACAGACTGCTCTCGTTAAAACGACCTGCATAAAATTAATTAACGCATTAAGATGCAGACCATCTTCTGCACACTGGAGTTTCAACACATCCTGTGTCACATTAAGATAAACTACTCCGACGTTGTCTGGATTCTCATCGTCCGATGTCCTTATCAATTCTCCTACCCAGAGGTTAGGAAAAGGAGACGGGAGGGACTTTTGGAAGACACCCTCTGGTGAACAGCATATTTCATGTTCACCCTCAGCCTTTAATCAAAAACACAAAAGCAAATCTTAGATAAATCCATTTTAATGGAAAATGTAAAACCCTTTTGAACTTCAATGTACAAAGCATGTAACACTTGCAAGTTAAAATTTGAAATTGAAGCAAGCCATGTTTTAAAAAAATACCTCAGTGGATGTATATATGTACATATTATAGTTCATTTTTTCTTTATTTTATTTTTTAACTTCAAAATGTCACCATAGTAAATCTTAACAAAAACAAGACAATCAATTCTTTTCTTAAATAAATTACATCTTTTCTGTAAATGTCTCATTTTTACAGCAAATACTTTTTTCATAAAATGCTGAAGTGTATAAGCCATTTTGTTTGTTTGTTTTCCCTT
This sequence comes from Tylochromis polylepis, assembly GCA_015107715.1. Lineage (NCBI taxonomy): Eukaryota > Metazoa > Chordata > Actinopteri > Cichliformes > Cichlidae > Tylochromis > Tylochromis polylepis. The sequence continues at coordinate 24,150 of VVHJ01013756.1, read as the reverse complement.
GACATAATACAACTTTACACAGTCTACAATAGTTTGGCAGGTCATTTTCAGAAAATGTATTTATGGCATGAGGACTGTAGAGCGTCAACATTTCCCAAAGTACAGGCATTAGCTGGTGCGTGTGTGTGCGCGTGTGTGTGTGCGCGTGTGTGTCCTCCATCACAGTAGAGCCGTATTACAACTGAAAAACAGCAAAAGAAAACAAACTGTACAACTCACATTTACATAATGCATTTTGTTTCAATAACACTGCATTTTAATAGAGCTATGAAATAAATACATCTTCACAGAGGAAATAAAACAAGGTTAGATGAAAAAGAAATCCTGGAGAAAAAGCACAACAGAACTAGAAAAAAAAAAAGGACAAGAACAGACAAGAAGGAACAACAAACGAGGGAGCAGCAGAGGCTACTGACTAAAACATCTGAGATTTCTGGTTTGCATTTTCCGCCCTCGTGTCTCTTTTTGCTTTTCCTTTTGAAACATCAGAGATGTCAGTTTTGATCCTAATGCTGCTGGTGATGCTGACGCGATCAGCAAAATCTTCTGTCCAAGATGCTGCCATAGGTTAAAGCTCCTGGCCTTTATAATCCAAAGCAGCGAGAGCAGCGGGGGCTCAGCGCGTCTCTCCGCGGCTCCACCATCACTGCTACTTACAGGACAGTCCGAGCCTCCATGGAAACTGCATTTCAGCTGGATGCAAAAGAGTTCAGTCATTTTTTTCCCCCTCACTGGAGGTTTGTAGTGCTGATTCACTCCATCACACTGGCTTTAATAAGGCTCCCAGCCAGCATTCGCCTCCGTTTCTTTCATTTGCTTTGTGTTAGGAGCCTGTAGAGCTTTCATCCCACTCAGCCCAGCTGCTCTTCAATTCGTCTCCTCTTGGCACTAAAGGTTTGGGGTGTTGAAAAAGGTGGCAGCGCCTCTCACTGGCCACTGGATGTGTGACATGAATGTGGTTCACACTGTGAGGTCCTCTGGATCACATGACCAGCTTTGAGCCAGCCATTTATTGTGGTCACGTGACGCAGCCCTCCATGTCAGAAGGAGGAGGGTGTAGAAAGGGTGAGGTGCTGATGGGAGTCACAGCCATCTGTGGAAGGCATGAACGAGGCTGAGAGGATATCATGAGTTGTGTTCCTCGTCGTCTTTCTCAGAGCCGCTCTTTTTAAGGGAACTCGCTGCCTCCTTCACACAGTGGTACAGGATGTTCTTCACCTAAAGGGAAAGAGCAAGGCGACAGAGTATCAAGTGCTGGCCCTCATCCATTTCTTTTACAAAAATTATGTTCAAATCTCAAACCTCAAGCAAGCTTGTCAAATCACAGACATAACCAACCAGCATTAAAATCTGTGTTCACAGCCTGCTCCAACAAACAAAAATGGGGGTCTTCCCCTTCTATGGACGCTTCATAACAACTGTGCAGTAGCAGTCAAGGTATGGCTGCTTTGACTGGCAGGTGTCTCAGGTAGAGAGCTCTAGCAAACTGGTGTCTGCCAGGCTTCACCGAGAGTCACTGAACTTGACCTCTCACCATGTTTGTAATGTTGGTGCCCCTGTGGAGCATTTTAATGTAGTTGTCTGAAACAACATGATCCGCTATGATGACGACGACTCCCTCCGACAGACTTCTTTTTGGTGATTTCAAACACAAACGCAGCAGAAAAGCAGAATACAGACGATGTGGAGTCTAACTCTCAGTGACAGAGCTTTAAGCCGCACAGCCACAGTGAGACTGCTGTACTCACTGCGTTTAATGAGACGTTTTGCACGGCGGTGTATTGTATTACCTGCAGTTTGTCTTCATAGTTGACCTCCTCTTTGTTGGGTCGTAGCTCCTGGGTCAGGTGGAAGGAGTTAGCCACGTGCTCAGGAGACACAAAGTCATTGATGACTTGAACACAGCTGTGGAGGTTTTGGACCTACGGGAATGACAGAGTGCATTTATAATGACACAGAATATCATGTGAAAAAAATAACAAACAGACTGATAATTAAGTGTGCCTATGCAACGGTACACTTCTTATTATTCGTCGGATTTAATATTCTTCTTCTTCTGCCTGAAATTTTGCCGTAAAACTCACCTCGCAGATTTGAGACAAGCCTCACATGTGTTCTATCGTTTCAAATTGGGAATGCTGTGCTGTGGCTTTTGGTGTTCACAAAATTCCCAAAAAACTTCTGAATTTTTCCACAAGAGCAGTTAAAGTTTGATGAAAATTTAGATTTTTCATGGAATTTTCCCGCCACTGCACGATCATGTGACCTGCTCTAAAAACAGAGTGTGGAGAATAATTTGAAAGAAAAAAAAGTCTCTCTCTTTCTTTCCCGCCCAAACCGTTTGCCTTACATTTATAATATATACATCAAAATGCAGCTATCGTTGTCCTCTTTCATGCAGTTTCATCCTCAGTGAGATTTAGTTCTCTCACAAATGCCATCAAAGTGCAGCCTCCTCCATCCAGGTCTCTCATACACGATGTTAAAACCACTCCCAAATTTCAGCTGAAATCTAAAATCGGATGGTGTCTTTACACTGTCACCACATCAATATAATAAACTCTACAGATATGAAAATGTAATATTTTGTAGACTGGAAGTGGCTTTCGCTCACAGTGAAAGAATTTTCCTCATACGACTTATAGTTTTCTCTAAGCTAACTCTCAGCTGGACCAAGCTAATGCTAGCAACAACGTAGCAGCTAGCAAAGACTCAGAGATACTCCAAGCTATTGTGACGCTAAAAGCAGAGATTCAAGAGGACAATAGACAAAATATGGACAAACTGAGCCAGGAAATTAACGGCAAGCTGGATAAAGTTGGCGACGAAATAAACAGCAAGTTGGATAAAATTGCCAGGGACATACAGTGCCTATCGGAGCGGATGGACGAGGTGGAGTCCAGGATTATCCAGCTAGAGAGCTGGGCCGAAGAGGCGACCACAGCCCTGTGCACAAGCCTGGAGGAGCAGAAAAGTCTTCAGCAAAAGATAACGGATTTGCAATCAAGGTCACAGAGGAATAATATTCGTTTATTCGGATTGTCAGAAGGAGAAAAAACAAACCCTGTACCATAATTCATGGATATCTTTTTGAAGACCCACCTGCAAATACCGGAGGACCTCGACTTGAAAATTCAACGCGCACACCGTTCTCTGGCAAGTAAACCCTTACTGGGGACACCACCGAGACTTGTCATCATCAACTTTCAGGAATACTCAACAAAGGATATGGTCTTGAGAGGAGCATGGAAAAAGGAAATCAAAGTGGGTGCCAGCTTCATTAATCTCGACCATGATTATCCAGCTGAAATAGTCAAAAAACGCAAAGAATGCACAGCCACTGCTCAAAGAGAAAAACATACGTTTCCAAACTCCGTTTACAAACATGAGGATTCACTGGGAGTCGGGGGCACGCACATACAAATGCACCCAGGATGTCTACAGCGAGTTAAGGAGGCACGAATTCCAGGTTGGGCACTCAGTCCCAGATGAGGAAGATCGGTCAAACGCAGCATCGCAACTTCGAGAGCTCCTGGGCTGGCAGTCAGTGAAAGGCAACGGTTTTGCCATGGCAAGGAGAGCAAAAGCCAAGCTGCAGGGTTTCCAGAGAGACCCAGTGGATTAGATTATAGCGAAACCCCCATTTGATTCTTCTTTGGCCTTACCTCATTCATCAACCGGGTGGGAGAGTCGGCTTTCCGGTTATGTTGTAATACGTCGGACTAATAGGATGGAAATGCTGAAATGCTCCGGATATTCCAGTTCTTTCTACAGCTCCTTTAGCAACAGCAGACAAAGAGGGGTAGCAACCCTTATTTCTAATCTACTAAACTTTGATCTCCTTGCTTAGGTTGGTGATTAGGAAGGCAGATATTTAATTGTTAAAGGGAGGATTAATGATGTCGTGATCACGTTTGCTAATGTGTATATCCCTCCAGAATGTGACAGAAAATTCTTCAAGTCATCTTTTGACAGTGAGTGAAGGTATTCTGATTTGTGATGGAGACTGGAATACTACTCTGGATTTTACTTTGGATTCGACAAGTTGTAAGAGACTACAAAAAGAATTTGGGATTTTACCCACTACTCACTTTCGCACCAAGTTCATTCCAGACTTGATTTCTTTTTGACGAATGCTGTCGATCGACATAGAGTAACGGAGTGTTCGATTGGTACTTCAGACACAGCAGACCATAATATGATTTATCTATCTGTTCAATTGTCGAGCTTTACAAAAGCTACAGTATGGAGATTAAATATAGGCATTCTCAATAAAGAGACCATTATAAAAGGAGTTAAAAAATGAAACAGCTGATTGCATAGGAGACGATAACAACGGTCAGGGTAAGCCAACTATGGTATGGGACACAGTTAAGGCAGTGATGAGGGGTAGACTGATCTCGAGGACCGCTTATCTAAAGAAGACTAAAAGGGCAACATACAATAATCTCGAAAGAGGGTTACCCTAACCCTGATTACTGTAGATTCCTGTAGTTTCTAACTACTCCCTCTATTTTATAATTATTTGTTTCATTTCTGCTGCATTAAATTTGGTAGTGTTGGAAGTATTTTCCTTACCAATTGGTGATCTCTGTGTGTGTGTGTGTGTGTGTGTGTGGTAAATACCTGATGCATGGCTCCTGCAGGTATAAGGACAGAGTCTCCCAGGAACTGAACTACTGTCCAGCCCTGAACTCCATGCTCATCCAGCAGCCGCTGACGCTGCTTCCTGCTCAGGTACCATGCATGCTCTCTGATGGGGTCCTGGTCCAGCGACACGTCCAAACCCTGCTCCTTGGAGAGCTGAGGTGGTTGTTGTTGAAGGGGAGGGAAAAGGGTTTTTTAGGTCAGGGCTACACTGAAATTCACTAAATTCAATTTTGGTCCCCATGCTTTGAGTATGTTTATGTGAGTGCTGACCTTGTGCAGGAAGTCTCTGACTTTGTCCATGTCTCTGTTGAGGTAGATGTGCCACAGCGCCCCTGGTGTTTCACTTGAGTCTTTCAATCTCTTTCGAACCCCCTCATCTAGATCCTCCTCTTCCAGACGCTTCAACACTCCTTCAGAAAGACATACGCTCATGTCTTTGTGGTTCACTTACTATCATTTTTTAATAATAATGAACTGATTTTTTTTTTCCTGCTAGTGAACTCAACCCTTGCTTTACTCTGTCAAACTATATCTATATTTTTCAGCTGTCAAAAATAAAAAATAGCAATCCTTTAGTTTCTGACATAACACACAGAACAGTAACCAAACCACCCGTTAACGCACGTTTAGTTTTCTGCTGAATAAGGGATGTGTTTTCTTCATTTTGATTCTTTGAAAAAAAAGTTTCTATCTGCCAGCAATTCAGGTATTATACGCTAACAGCTCCTGTTAGTCCACACAATTTCTAAGTTGATGATTTAACTCATTTCACTAAATCTTACCAGTTTTGGACAAGACTCCATTGCCTTTGGCTATTCCAACATAGACCAGAACAGAGACCACATCGGAGACTTCCACATGGATGTTTGCAGTCCCAAAGTCCTGGTCCTGAGATGCCGCTACACCTACAGTGAGAGAAACAAGTGAGTGGAAATAAGGGCAGGAGATTGTAACAGAGACACTACAACAGCACTTAAATAATTAATGTGTGGAATTGTGAGTGTATACACATATTCTGAGCATTGTATATGTAAATGGTGATTATACTGCTCCTATGCCAAAAGAGTAATCAGCTGGTAAATAAGATGGGATTTAAGACCTTTAAATCAGATTTGTCTGACAATTCTACCCATTTAGTTTTTATGTCCTGGTGACTGAAATTCAAAATAACAGCTAGTCCTGGTGGGAGGACTTTCTTCCAAAAGGAACTGGTTCAAGTGTACAATCCTTCTGGGAAACCTCGACTCCAACTGTGAATGTGGGTGCAACCTTGACACACTAAGCATCCATCAAGCTGTGAAACTAAAAAAAGGCTGATTTTTATGTTTTCTTTGTAGGAACAAAGAAAGAAATATGAAATAAGGAAATACTGGCAGATAAATTTCATGACGCATGCTCAGTCATACAGGTAAGTAAATCCCAAAAAGTTGATTCTGTTCATCTGGACGTAGCATATATGCTCTACGCCTCTTACCATAGGCACAACAGAGTCTTGGCCCCAGATCTGGCCTGACAAAGAATGAAGGCAGGTGAGAAGCCAGGTTGAGGTTCCCTTCTGGATCAGAGTACTCTGGCAGAGGCAGGTTCTTCATCAAGTCATCATATCTGCAATAAATACTTATATTTAGTTGGCTTCATCGTCACTACTGAGTAATTTATGTATCTTTAGACCTTTGTATTTAAAAGCAGTTTGAGGATCAACAGCACAGGTGCTGTGTACCTTGAAGGCATGAGGGCCATAAACTCTTCTCCAGATGGCCAGTCCTTTAGTCTGTAAACCATGGGTTCTCCATCTTTGGACTTTGGTCGCTCTGAAGAGTTGCAAAGGATCCAGTCAGACTCAGTCACTGGTGTTTACCATAGTAATGCTCACAAAACTAAATGGAATTGAACTTACTGGTGATGTCTTCAAATCCATCCCAGAACTCCTTGATCCCAGAGTTGGACAGCACCTGGTCTTTACAGTTCAGGAGGTCTCCCTGATGGTCTGCAAACTCCTGGTTGAAGGAGTCGGCCTTCCACAGACTGGCATTCAGTCGCTTGTGGATCCCAGACACCAACACAGGCTACACAAACACACAGGACACAAAATGCATCTCAACACTAGAGTGATAAAGTTTAGTAGCGTGTGTCTACTTGCTGTAACACAGATGTGCACCTGTCCTAGTTTCCAACACTCTCTGAAGAGCTTCCAGTTGTTGTGGTTGCGGTGATCTTTGAGCCACAGCAACTGTCTGTTGTTCAGCCAGCAGTGAGGGATGTCTGGATACTGACTGCTCGAGTCATCCGGTTCTGCTGCAGTAACAGGTGCTGACTTTTTCTTCTCTGCTTTGGCTTCCTCAGCTGGGGCATTATTGTTGTTACTGTTGGTTAGGGTGATGGGCTCTTGCTTCACTGACAACTTAGTGGTGATGTTCTGGCGGCTGGCGGGGATTTTATTCTCCACAACTGAAGCAATGATGTCATCAAGGATATTGGGCATGGTCCGCCCACCCTTCCCAGTCTATAGAAAAAGAAAGAGGATCACACATATTTCAGGAAATTAAAAAAACATTTAAAAAAAAAAATCACGGCTGTGGCTTCTGTCTCTTTTTCTTTTTCCTTTCTTTATATTTTGCTGGAATATGAGAAACAGGTGCAGTGATTTATTCAAACATGTGGAAACTCTGACATTTCTTTAAGTGGTCAGGTCGGCTGAAAAAGCAGCCAATGTCCAAAGAAAAAGTTTAAAAGACTTTGAGAAAGACTGGAGAACTATCGCTCAAGACCGCTTTAAACAATTACACAAAAGTCTGGGTCCTTGGAAGCAAAATATAGAGAAATCAATCTAATCTAAAAAACAGATACAACTTCAAAGAAATTTAAAACAAGAAAAATATATTATTGCACACAAACTTGCTCATACATCCAAAAACAGATGTGGAGGTTATGTCTGAGACAGGCACAGCTTAATTTTTCATTTATCCTGTTGTTTGCTGCTTTGTTACTTGTTCAGACTTCTGTTTGAATTATGAGCATGTCCTGCATTGTTTTTGTTACGTTACAACTTTAAAGAAATTTAAAGGATACATTTCTTTAAACTGTGATATTGTGCAAAAGTGTTGAGCTACCAATCACTTGTCTATAACTTGAATAAGCGAGGCCAGACCTTCACCTACTGTCATTTTTTAAAGTGTTCTCCAAGCTTTATAAAGGTGTTTGAAAGTTGGTCTTTCCCCGATTCCCTCAGTTCCTGAAAAAACGATCCTGAAAAGAACTTCTTTAAGTTTCCTTGAAGACGTTTCACCTCTCATCCAAGAAGCTTCTTCAGTTCTAAGACCACATGGTGGAGATTCCCGGGTAGGTCCTAGTGGGAGCTATCCATTAAGAGGGTTGTTGACCCACTGTTGATCATGTGCCTCATCACATGAGCCAAGATGTGGAAAAAAGTCATGGGTCATTATCAGCAATGGTCTTGGGTGAAACCATTGTCAGAGAACTGATTAGAACTAAAGCAGCTTCTTGGATGAGACGTGAAACGTCTTCAAGAAACTTAAAGAAGTCCAGACGCTTTTCTTACCAAGCTCCTTAGACTACCATGACCTGGATCACTGAGAGCCTATACAGTCCTAATTTTAGAACTGTCATAAAGTTTGGGAAAATTATTTTTATACCAGTGTTCTGTAAATACTTTCTGTCAATGATTCCTGCAAAGAGCACTGTGTATGTGCATTCAGAATCACAGCCAGGCATAGAGAGCATATTTGGGCTGGGGTTTGGAAGTCACTGGTCTTCTGTGTGTGTGTGTGTGTGCGCGTGTGTGTGCGTGTGTGCGTGCGCGTGTGGGGGGGACAGAGAGCTGATTGAGTGGTCACCTAATGTGTGACCAAAGAATCCAGTGTAATGCTCATGATAGTCTGGGCTCTCTTATCTGTCCCTAAAAAATTTTGGCCTTAAAATTACTGCAGCGATTTATCAGAGATGTGAAAAAACATATGGAGTGCTCTATCCCTGCCCATTTTTACTGCATTAATTGTTGGTTATTGCAGGATTCAGTAATTAATTAATTCACGTTTAAATTTAGATTTTGCATTTTATATAAGAACATCAGCAGTGCAGTTAAATAATCATTTTATGCTTTCATTGTCAGAAACACAAGTCAGCAACAATCAGAGTGCAAGCATCACTTTCTGTCTCCTATCCTGCTTGTTCAGTGTGCACAAGCTGTATTTTATTTGCTACAAGCAAATATCTATATCAGTATTTTGTAGAAAGGCTTAATGTTATGATCTTGGTATAATTACAGAATGCCTGAACAAATTTAAAAGATATAACTACATAGCGTAGCAAGCCTGGGAATGAATGCAGCTCCCCCCGGTGGATGCACAAGACAATGCCATAAATGCTGCTTAGGGGTGTTACTACTCATGGTTGCATTGTCCATATCACAGTGGGGGATATCATTGCTGTGAAGCATCCGCCGAGAACCGGTGAGGAATCGGCCAAGCATTCACCGTGGTCCTGTCAAGGCCCAGACGGCTACATCTGTATGACATTTACTGTATTTGATTTAAAGTGCTAATCTATTCAAAATCAATCATATTTAAACACTGAATACAGCATGAATATGTTGGTGTGTGTACCTGTGAAGCAGTGGAGTAGACAGGTGCAAAGGCTATTCCTGCGTCAGTAGAACCCAGCTTCAGCTTCCCTGCCGTACTGGTGAGAAGATCTCTGAGTGTGGAGCCCTGCTCTGTACTATTACCCAGTGAGGGGGTTTTACACTGCTGCAGGACCTCCAGGCTGTCCCCTTCTTTGTCTTCCTTCACAGATTTACCCAGCAGCACCGACTCTTTGTTTTCTTTTACAAAAAGAGGACAGAGCAAAACTAGACGTTCAGCGAAACATTTTCCAGTTTAAATTTAAAAGTTCCTGGTGAAGTGACGATCGTGTGGCCTCTGTTCCTCTCACCTTTTTTTTCCTCCCTGGATTTCTGCTCTGCCAAGTCTGCCAGGAAGTGCAGAGGCGACTGGGACTCTGGCGGTGTGATGGGAGCATTTGCACCATTGTTACCTGGACTGGTTCCTCCGCCACCTCCTCCGTTAGTTTCTGACTTAATTCCTCCTAGGTCAGAGGTCTGCAGAGAGCCTGGCTCAGCTTTCACCAGGGACAGCTTGTTGCTGTGGTTCAGAACATTCTGCAGAACCTGGACAGAAGTAACAGTCAGCTGAACAAAATCACAAAGCCTTCCAGTCAGAGAAACAATGAAAACGTCACTTTCTTTAAACAGTGACCAGCTTTGAACGGTCCAGCCTAGAAGGAACGTTGCCAGTTCATCATCGTAATCTGTTCTTTTGCTTTAAGAGTCATGCCCAGTGGTGAAAGCTACTCTGGAGTTTTCTCTTGCTCCTGTTTTATAATTTCTTTTCTTTGCAATCAAGTGTGGTTTATTGGTGACAACGCTCAGTTTCCAGTGGTCTCCACTTAGCATATCTGCCTTATGAGCTGTCATTCCACATGTGTCTTTCTATCTGCGATTCGTCATTTTGTGCTTCACTCAAGGCTAGACTGACTTGCTGGCCCCATCCTGTGGTAAAAGTGGTGTTACATAATCTGCTCTGTGTCATGAAAATTAATTCAATGATTCAGAGCAAGAGAAAAAGAGTTTTTAATATAACCCCATAGCTCAGTGTTTCCCAACCGCTGTGTGCCGCGAGAAATGATCAGGTGTGCCGTGGAAGATTATCTGGTTCCACCTGATTAGTACTCTTAGCAGCCAGGCGTGAGTAACGGGCAGAACAATTACATTCTCTTCCACTAGAGGGCAGTACAACTACCTGCTCCAATTAAATGGGCTGCTAACTGCCAGTAAAACAGAAGAAGAAATGACATCATAGTCACGCTGTGAGTGAGACAACGCAGCGCGTAATAGCAATAGATAAATATTTGAAAAGACAAAGTGGTCAGTCTGACCTGGGTCCTGGAGGAAACTGCGACCCAGATGAAGGCCCTAGCATGAGTAGTGGTCAGGAGAAAGCAACAAAGGTATACTGGGGACTAGGGCTGGGTTTCAATAAGTGATTTTCCGATGAAAATCGATTTTAGCTTGAATAACGCGATATCGATTCGTTAAATCCTGAATCGATTTTTAAATATAAATGTA
>VVHJ01013756.1:2458-13338 GCA_015107715.1 Tylochromis polylepis | reverse complement strand
AACAAAGGTGTACTGGGGACAAACCGAGCCAGTTCCACTATGCCTGGTGCGCGGGGAGAAATGATCAATATGCTTTGTGTGACATTTTTGTTTGGTGGTGTGCCGTGGCTCCAAAAGGCTGGGAAACACTGGCTTAGCTGTTATTTCTGTTGAGAGCATTAATTCATTCTGATGGTCTGTAAACTGTTTTAATTTACAATGCGTATCTTTAATACCTGTATTTTGGCAGAATTTCAAAATGACATTGAACTGTTCTTATTTCAACACGGTAACAAATCCAATATCAGAGGAAGTAGATCTGCAGTGTTGCAGAGCTCTGTGTGTATGCACCGCTGAGCACAAACGCACAGGCCTTTGTGCTCTTAGCAGTAATCTCTATGTAGAAATGTGACTAAAAACCTGAAATAATGCAAAGCCGGGGGTCCTGTAATACTGAATAATAAACTTCAGTTAACTCTCAGAGTGTTGAGCCATGCCCCCATGCCACATTACTCCATCATCCTGATGTGTTATCTCTGCTGTACCAAATACATTAACTCTATCACCATTATACTTCTTTTCAGCGGCGAACGACCTGCCACAAAACCGCAGCTAATAAGTTCTTATGATCAATTTAAATAATTCAAATACTGCGCTCTGAACTCCTCTTCCTCTGCACATTTTAAACACAACAACACTACCGCTTCAGAAAATCTTGACTGCAGTTTGTTTGTTTGCTTTTTTCATTGAAAAAAGGGGGGGGGGGAAGTCCACAGATCATTACCAGTAAGTCCTGGCTAAGTCACCATTAGCTGGAATAGTGTGTGGTACCTGTGAGACTCCGTTGGTGGCAGGCAGTTTGGTGAGAAGGTTCTGTTTGCTGGTACAGGGACAGTGAGGCTTTATATTGTGTTTTTCTCTTAGGGAGTGCATGGATGTCACCAGCTCTGTCAGCACTGAAACATGATCAAATTAAACAACACACAATAGTAAAAAGTGGTGTTGAAAAGTATCATTTTTCATCTGTCTTTAAGGAAAATGGCAGTGCACACAGCTATGATACGCTATACCTGAGCCGGGGATGATCTGGGTTGGCATGAGGTGTTTATGGTCGTGGGGTTGGCCTTTAACACACTTCAGCCATCCATATAGCTCTTTATCTGATCATAGTGAGAAAAAAGTCACACAGAGATACAGTGCTGCATGCTGATGTAAGGTGTCTCGAGAGAAAGGTTACATACACACGCATGCTATCGTAAAAAAAAGAGTCTCTCAGATTATGTTCCGGTTCAACAATCGTGTTTCCAACTTTTTGTGAACTTGCCAAACACCCACACTGACCTTTGGAGCTCTTTCTCTCCTTGGCCTTGTAGCAGTCTAGGCAGACAACGAAGCCACATTTCTGACAGACCCAGTGGATGTTGAAAAGTGTTGCTTCACACGCGTCACACATCTCCCTCACCCCTCTCACTGCTCGCTTCCACGCCAGCTTGGCTGAAACACACAATATAGGTTGAGTGTAAAACACAGTAAGATGTGTTCATCTAAATTTGGACACCATTTTTGAGAAAACTTGCCATCCTTCTTAATCCAGCTGGATGCAGTATTCTCCGTTGCAACCATCTGACAGAACTTGTCTCCTATGAAGCTCAGGATGTACTTGGCTGTGCTTTGGTCCAGGTGGCTCTGCTCCATTGGCCCAGGGACCCACAGGCTGAGGGCCTCATCATCAAACTGGTCTGGAGTGGAGAAGCCATCCATCCGGATGACTCCATTTTTGCTGTAGGAAAGCCTAGATGAGAAGAAACATGAAGACAACATTTATGCCCGCTTGGTCTTCTAAAATCCTCTTCTGTCTTCCTGTATGCTGACATACAAAAACGCCTCCCTTTTCATCTCTAGATTTTTCAGTTTTTCCAAAGACACACACCCCTTAGCCCGACTCAGTAAGCTCCGGCTTTTCCTTTTGGTGGTGCACACATGTAGGCTGGCTGTTACCAAAGTAGAAGCTAATAAAAGAAGGGCGTCTAATATTACTATATTTTTCTTAAAAAGTGTGAAAATGAACAAAGTTATGAGCGACCGCATTTTGATCTTGGAAGCGTTTTTGGTAGCTCGGCGACGAATGACAAACTGATGTTGCTTATGTGTCGTGCTTACAGCAAGTCTTAATAAAATAGCTGATAAACAGACACATGCACATTAAAGCAGGTTTTGCTCTCAGAGGCACAGCAGCAGCCCGATATCACAAAGAACTGTTAACTTGTTACGCTCTTCCAGACTCGTGTCTGCAGCCAGACGAAGCGAACATAACAGTCAATTAGTGTGACTCATTAACCAGGATGGGTTAAACTAAGCGTCTAACACCCAGACGGCCTGCTTCAAACAAAGTCTATGCTTATGCATACTGCACAGGACGCATTATTAACAATCTACTACCAAGTATACAAAAAACACAGAGGAAAACAACAACGACTAGAGCGGTCAAACGAGAGAAGCACAGTTTCAGATTTGGTGGACATCGAAGATTAGCTTGACGGGCTTACATTTCAGTGAAATCTTAGCAGGTGTGGCATTTTAAGATCCCAGTGGCGCTCGTACCAGACTCAGTTACTGTTATGAATGCGAACCATCAACACAACAAGCGTTTTAGTTCATGGAAATCTGCATCATTGTCCATTAAACTGAACCCAGAACACAGATAAAAATCGCAAGAATTGGAAATCAGGAAAAACAAGAGAATGAAGATCAGCGTTAATAGAGTGACTTCTTTACCGTCTGAAATAGTAGAAACGACAGAAGACGGGGGAGTGAGCCGGCTCCTCGCCTTTCTTGTTGCGCACCACCCTGCACTCCCTACACTTCTGCAGGTTGGGTCCGATTTCTGAACACGAATCGTCCTGCAGGAAGGACTCTCCCGTCTGCTTCAGCTTCTTCACTTTCCTCCAGTCCTTAAGCACAGAGCGAGGGATCCCATCTAGCATGCATAACATTCATAAAGTCATTAACTGTGACTAAACTTAATTTTTAAAGATTAACAAAGAGTTGCTCAGCAAGAGAAGCACAGAAAACACATCAGATAAAAAAAAAGATTTTTTTAAACGGGGTGTAGACTACTTGGAGACGTGCCCGTGTCTTTGTCACATTTTTCTAAAATCTCCAGACAAGCGAACTGCAGAAATCATTCCTAGGTCACCTTACTGCACTAAGGTGAGCCATTCTAGAATTATTTCTGACTTTTTTAAAAATAACATTTTAAAAGCACTTCGTTTTCCTTCAGAAAGAATGAATATTATATCCTCTAATATAACAGAACATATAAAGTCAAGACCGAAAGTCACATGGTTGCTTCCTGCCACAGATGTTGTTTAGCATCTACCTACACAAACGTATATCAACTACTACAGCTGGGAGTCCATCACTTTCATGCCTGTGTATCAGAATGAGAATTCTCTTTATTGTCATCGTAACAAGTACAACAAAACTAAGTGCAGTCCCTGCGGTGTCAAGAAAGAAAAGATTACATATAATTCCAAAAGAATAACATCAAAGAAGAGGTAGAACACAGTCATTCAGTACAATAAATGAAACCTTATTGCACAGGATGTCATCCATTGCACTGCACTTGTCAGGTTGAATTGTCAGGCACATATACTTATTTATAAATGTGGGCCTGTTCCATCAAACTGCACTTTCAGGCTTGGACTGTATATAAAATGGATGGATGTGGTTTCCGGGTCTGAAAAGTGAAGCCGTGCAGAAATACCATAAACCTGCACGGTCATAAAGAGCGGTTCTGAGTATGGGAATATGACGATCGGTCTCACATTCAGATTAGCCTTGCATCGGTGATGTCTGGTTTCAAAAAGCTAACATGGACTTTATATTAATCTATTATGCACAGTCTACATATATTATACAATTTTGTTCCTGAGAGCTTCCCAACAACACTCCAGAGTCTCTAGCTAACCTTTAAACACTTATCGTTTGGCCATTCATTGGTTAAATGAACTCTGTTACCCACGCAGTTCATTTAGCACAACAAACAGCTGGCCTTCATTTCTATTATTATTCTTACTGTCGTTCTTAACTGAATGTACTGAAGAACAAAAAGCATGCATACTGCACCTTCGGGACCGTACGTAATTACTCTGCGCCCGTTGCACGGCTCTAACAAAAACACAGTAAGACGCACTGTTGCATTGGATGGCATGTTCCCTTGTCCTGCAACTAACAGCTACCTAAAGCAGTAGTTCGAGAAGCCTGACAAATCTACAGCAAAACATCACAGAGGACTTACTGCTGCTGGCAAGTTTGAGTTTAGTCTTCTCTCGGGCCGATCTGAAGATGCCGTTGGGCTTCAAGTCATCTTCCTCTTTGTCGTTGTCTGCTTTCTTCTTGGCCATGTCATTCTGTTTCTTCTTGTAGGTTGGTTTAGGTTGGCGCTTGGCTCGGCCCTCCATCTTGCTCTCACTGGTGTCAGAATCGTCTCCCCCGCTCTCTGAACCAGACTCATACGTGCGTTTGTTCACCCTCCTTGACAAAGGCCCTGCTTTTCTCTCCTCCCCACCTCCTGGTGCTCCCACCAACTTTTCCTCCAGCTGCCTGTCTCTGTCAGCTTTGCTTCCAATTTCTTTGCTCATCTCGACCTCATTGGAGGTGGAGGCACTGAGATTGACTGTACAGGGCTTGATCATTTCTGACATGGCTGTTGTGTTACTTGTGGTAGTGGTGCTAGGACTTTTCTCCACTTTCATACTTGAGCTTGTAGTAGTGGCCGTGTTCCTGTCCTCCTCGGAGTGCCGGGTTAACCAGGCTTTCTTCAGCTTGTGGTAGTTATTGGGCTGCGCAGAGCTCGCCAAGGCTGATCCCAGGGACTGGCCATTGAGCAGGGGACTTGCCTTACCTGGTGTTGTACTCCTGCTCGCTGAGCTATTGCTACCGCTGTCAAACGACACTGAGGAGGCTTGACTAGTAGCAGGTGGAGGAGGGGAGCTGGAAATTGGGGTTTTCTCAGTGGAATCCACAGTTAAGGAAGCATTTTCAGCTGTGACTGATGCGGGAGGAGTAGAAAGGTTGCTTCTGGACTGTGCTGCAGCTAAAGCAGCTTTGTGCTTCTTGAGGTGGATAAAAGAAGAGGTGTAAGGCTGACTAGAGCCAGAAGTTGAGCTTGGTGTTGGGGTAAGGCTTGGGCTGGGGTGGGGTGCTCCTGCTACACTAGGAGGATTCATAGAGACCCCTGGAGACGTGTGTGAGCCAAAGTCCTCTTGGAGCTCCTTTTCTGTCTCTGGTCTTATATGGCAGAGCACCCGACCCCCAGTGCCAGTTTTAAGCGCTGCAAAGTCACATCGAGCTGAGTAAACTGGCTCAGAAGTAGCGGTCCCACTTTTACTCTGAGAGCCAAAGGTCGATGAGACTAAAATGGCAGTCCTGCACACAGAGTTTGTAGCACCGGCTCCCATAGGCCCGGACATGCCTGGCATAGGGGTCTTTTTATAACGGAGCTCATCCAGGTTGGAGTTAGGCTGAATAACCCTACCTGCTGCAGACTCTGTTAGACCCTCCCCTAGTCTTGGACATTCGTCCTGAAGCTTGGATGTGTAGAACCTCCCCTGGGGGAGCTCTTTATGGATAAGAGCACCACATTTCTTAGCACCAACAGGACTGTTGTACTTTATAGACGATCGCACAATGACTGATGCCATTGCTGACTGGGGCTTATTTTTTGATAGCCCCTTATCTCCAGAGCACAGCCCTCCTCTTTCCTCTATCAAGTCTCGGCCTTTGCACCCATCTGCTGATGAAGTCACAACCTCTCTGGGGATGGCGGAGGCCACAAAGGTGATGGCAGCAGCCGTTCCGTGACCTTTGATGTCCCTGAGCTCTGGCAGCAACGTAGGGGGCTTCTGCTGCTCTGCTGATGTTTTGCTACCAGTTACTGGCTGAATTGGTGTGAGGGTCGGTGGAGAGAGGCGTCCACCGTGAGCTGCTCTCTCTCGCTCCCTCTCTGCAGCCTCTTTGCGTTCCAGCGCGTGCTGTGTAGGTGGATGGAAGACAGGCGCTCGGTGGAGAGATGGCATTGCCCTGAGCTGTTGTTGCTGCTGCTGTAGGTGATGATGGTGATGGTGGTGGTGGTGGTGGTGGTTAGAGGCTGCGGATGAAGAGGACAATGAAGAGGAAGGAGGAGAAATAGCAGGGCTGCGATGGTCTATCCTGTCTACACCTGTGTGGAGCTGATGCTGCGGCTGAATGAGGGTCACCTGCTGACTAAGCTGCTCGGTGATTTTCCCTGCTAAACCTTCTCCTCCCTCCGGCTGGTGCTTGATGAGAGGCGGGGGCTTGGAGAGGGAGTTTTTGGAGCTGGTGTGGTAGCTGCTCATTGACAGAACTCCTGGGCTTTGCACAGCGGCCCCGACACTGGCCACGACCCCTGGGGCCCCGATCGACACTTTCTCATAGTAAGGACCGACATCTTTGGAGGGGTAGAGTCTCGGAGGCTCATTCACCACACTGTTAGACAGTGTGGTGTAATAGTTGCTCTTTTCTGACTGCATGCTATGAGTAAGGGCGTGGCTAGTCTTGGGGCCTGGCGAGGGAAGACCCGGTATCCGAACAGAAAAGCTCGAATCTCTGCTTCTCTCTCGGTCCCTGTCCATCGCAGGGTCAACGGAGCGCTGTATTTTAGCAGTGAAGGGAGCGACCTCAATGCTCTCTTTCAGAATTTGACGATTTTCCTCTTTGTACTTACTGGCTCGGTCCGCTGCCTGGAGCGCCTCCTGAGAAAGAAAATGGAAACGCTGTAAGGAACGCTTCTCACATTTTCATACCTACATTTAAAAAAAAATTAAAATAGAGACCCTGGGTATCAAATTTAGTTTAAATAAGGGCTACACTGAGAAATGAGAATCAAGGGCCAGAGAATTTATAGATATACTTTAATCAAATGGAAAATAAACGTCTGAAAAGGCATTTCACATGCAAACTGATCCACGTGTAAGCTACTGAATCTCCCATCTTAGCTGAAATTGCCTGCCTGCCTGCAGCATCAGCTCTTCTGTTTGTGTCATTCTGGCTGGTATTTATTAACAAACTAAAGTGATAAGCAGCTGGGCGTAAAATTGGTAGAGAGCTGGATCCATGTGCTTTAATATTTACACATGACATGTACAAATATACGATTCTGATGACTGAATGCATCTAGTACTCTCAACCAGAAAAGAGATCACTGAAGAGGGTGGTCAACATGTCTTTTTTCCCCATTTGCTTGAAAAAAAGAAAAGAAAGAATATTTATCAAACCAGTGTGAGAGTAGCTTTGTACCTGTGTATTTGTCAGACGGGCCTTGCTGTGAGGATCTAGGTAAAGGCGGTGTAGGTGGACATCTTTTCCTGTTGGAGTGCGACTTCTGTCTGTCTGCTCCTGTTTCAGCTGTGCCAGTGTCATTGTCCTCATGGGATCCACATAGCCTTTCTTATCCACATCTCTGCACACAGACAAGTCAAATATTCCATTTCATGTCACAAGCTTTTATTTCAACAACTACTGAAACGATCCAACTGTATATCCAGGTCAGTGTTCGTGACGCCACCATGAGAAAGAGACTGGGCAGCAATGGCGTGCATGGCAGAGTCCCGAGACGAAAACCACTGCTGAGCAAAGGGAACATAAACGCTCGTAGCAGTTTAGCCAGAACACATCTGGATGATCCCCGAGACTTTTGGGAAAATACTCTGTGCACTGACGAGACAAAGGTTGAGCTTTTTGGAAGGTGTGTGTCTCATCACATCTGGGGTAAAAGTAACAGAGCGTTTCAGAAAAGGAACATCATACCAACAGTAAAATATGGTGGTGGCAGTGTGATGGTCTGGGGCTGCTTTGCTGCCTCAGCACCTGGAAGACTTGCTGTGGTAAGTGGAACCATGAATTCTGCAGCAGGACAATGATCCAAAACACACCAGCACGTCCGCCTCTGAACGGCTTAAGAAAAACAAGATGACGACTTTGGAGCGGCCTAGTCAAAGTCCTGACCTGAATCCGATTGATACGCTGTGGCGTGACCTTAAAAAGGCGGTTCGTGCTCAAAAACCCTCCACTGTGGCTGAATTTCAACAATTCTGCACAGACGTGTGGACCAAAATTCCTCCACAGTGCTGTAAAAGACTCACGGCCAGTTTATTGCAAACGCTTGATTGCAGTTGTTGCTGCTAAGGGTGGCCTAACCAATTGTAAGTTTTAGTGGGCAATCACTTTTTCACACAGAGCCACGTAGGTTTGAAAAGAACCAACAACCAACCAATAAGCTGTCAGCAGATTAGCCCACTTGTATAATCAGATATTAAAAAGGCAGATCACTTTAGAAAAGTGAGAAGTTTAAGTAACACTTATCTACTATCTTTCCTTATTTAAACAAGCAGCTTTAGGCCGTCTTCCCTGTAGCTGCCTGCTCTGCAGATTTGAATGAATATGACATAAGTAGATTAATGAGAGAAACAACTGATGTGTGGTTTAACCCTCAGCGATGTTTTGTGTCGGGTAGCCAGCGATGTCTAAACGACGGTTGTTGATTGCGTAAGGAGGCTACAAGCTGCTGAATGAACGGCGTTCTGGGTGAACTGCTTCAATACTGGGTTAGTGCCACTTCAATCCATCTGACTGACCAGGCACTCCCTGCATCTACCTCAGTTCTCCTGCTGCTCTGCGAACACGGAGCATTTTAAAGCAAAGAGGATATAGTTCAAATGTCCAAAGCAAATATTCAGTGGCCTCTATATTTGGTGCATTAAAGGTAGACCACTTCAGTGCTTCTTTTTTTACTTACATTAATTAACTTTAAATTTGTCATGTATACTGAAGCCACCAAAGAATTTCCTGATTTCCCTTACTCCCTCTCAGTGCACATCTTTTAAAGGATGCTTGGTGTGTGCGGTTCAGTGAAAAGCTACCATTTCGACTGCAAAACACAAACATTTGTGTTCTAGGGAGAATGAAGAAACTTAAAGACATCCGGTTGCTTTTCTTTCAAAGCTCCTTAGACCACCACGACGCTGGATGACTGAGAACCTGCACAGACGGACTTGTTTGTGTTCGTGTATCGTCGGTTTTGTCCGTTTTTCATCACTGTGGTTGTAATAAACAAAATAGTTCCGTCTCTGCAGCATGTATTTTCTCCACTCTTCAACAACCACCATTGCATTTCAACCCAAACTATGATCTTTATGTTAATTAAGTGTTGTTAATCAAACCATCCACCCATAATCTCTCCTTTGATATGCAGAACTTGAACTGGAGCCTGTGGCGTGAGGAGCTGAATGATTTACTGCAGCATCAACTCGTCTATCCTTTTGTCCTGCGGAGCTTTTCCCTCCATGGGACACAAACACACAGGCGGCAAATTCACGCCCAGGAACACAAATCGCCTACTGTGAGACCGTGTTGGTTCGTGTCAGCTGTGTTATTCGGCTTAAGCAAATCCACATCTGATATTGTACGGTGTAACCCATCAAACATCAGCAGCCGTTTGTTTTCACGAGTTAATATCTTAAATGTATTGAATGTTTCACTGAAATTCAATGAAACAACGACTTCAAGTTTCACGCGGACATCGGCGTTAACATGGGAAATGACAGCTTTAACTCAAGCAACTCTCCACGTCTCTGAGCTTTCTGCTTACTCTTTATGAAGATCCACACTGGTCTTTGACAATGGAGGGCTCGCGTGGGCCATCTTGACCGGGGGGCGGTGGGCATCAGCACTGGCTGGCCGGACAGGAACGTGGCTCAGCAATCCCAAACTGTCAGCAGCACCACCAGCAGCCTGATGAAGCCATGGACTGGCAGTATTCTGCACAGCACACACAAAAAAAACGCCACTGTTATTCTGCTAATGGCAAAAAGCTATGTGAAAAAACAACAACACATGGCCAACCAATAAAGCAGTGTGGGTCACAGTCCCAAACTACACTTTATTTTGTGCCGCAGACACTCGGGTCTAATTGGCAGGCAGTTGGTTTTTATTCCCAGGTTAACACAGAGGCGTCTTCATCAGAGGTCCAACAGTACCGCTGGGTAAAACCAGCATTATTTCAGCTTTTATTAATAAGACGAATAATCCACTTCAACCAGGACGTGTGTGAAAATAAAAGTCCTCGGTCCCGAGTAGAAAGTAGCTTTAACAAATGCTGAGTCTAATGTCGACGTTGGGGGAATGAACCCTGACAGGAGTTCACTCGAATTTTTCTTTATGGATGCTAAAGCTGAAATCCAGCCTTACAGGCCATGAGATGCTGTTTTGTTTTTTTTATTATATTAATCATGAACATGAAAATACTGACACAGACAGATAAACAGTAAATTTCTAAAGAGCTGAATAACTCCCAGTCTGACCCAATAGCAATCATATATGGAGTTAAAAACATGTAATGAATCACACCGACTGTAAATGTTCAGATATTTACTGTTTCCCCCTCAGAGCGAGCATATCTATTTTTTTAAAATATATAAATATTTCAACATGAAATTCTCTCTGAACATATTCAGCTTTTGCAGCCTATTTGCTAAAACTACTAAATATATACTAAAATATATAAAAAATATATACTAAATATATCAGCTCTGACTATCCTTCATTTCATGGTTAACAAACACACACAGTGCTGTGCAAAAGCTTTAGGCAGGTGAGAAAAATGCCGTAAACAAAGAATGCTCTCAGAAGTATAAATGATTGTTTGTTGGCCCCAGATGTATTCTGCAGCAGGACAACGACCCCAAACACACAGCCAGAGTCATTAAGAACGATCTTCAGCATAAAGAAGAACAGGAAGTACTGGAAGTGATGGTGTGGCCCCCACAGAGCCCTGATCTCAACATCATCGAGTGCGTCTGGGATCACATGAAGACACGGAA
>VVHJ01013754.1:27206-51105 GCA_015107715.1 Tylochromis polylepis | reverse complement strand
CAAGGCTACTCAGGCTCAGATTTTTATCAGAGTAGGTGGGGTAGACAACCGGGAGAGAGAGCAAGTTAGAACTGGGTGAGTCCCCTCACCCATCATGCTCTATTTCAGCTTTCCATTGCTTACTGGGTAAGACCCATAGGATCAGAGATTAGGACTTTTAAAACAGAGAGCCAATCCAGCCTTTCTGTATTGGGGTGAGGTCCCACAAGATCAACAAATGCTAAAATAGCACAAAACCACTATTAATTTTCATAAATTTTGCAATGTATCCTGCCTCCAAAGTCACCCACTGCCCCCTGCTGGTGATATCGAAGAAACACAATAGAATAGAATAGAATAGCGCTTATTGTCATTGTACATATACAATTAAATTGAAGGTGCTGCACACCAACTGTGCCAGAATAAAATCTAAATAGTAGACAACAGGAATAAATAGCAAACAGGAGAAATGTCTACATCAAGAGTGATTTATACAAAACATATTCAAAAGTCAAAAACCTCCCAAACACTTTTTTCCTAAGATGAAATCCTAAAAAACATTTTTAACAATAAAAAGAAGCATTAATTATTTCTATAAGTGTTAACATTTATTCATTTATCATTCATCATTTAATCAAAAAGAAAAACATTGTTGAGTCACAAGCTTTCTATAACCAAGAAGTGAAGCCATGAAGTATTTTACACAGAGCCACAGTGCCAGGCTCCTTCTCACAACTGTGTTATTTATGAACTTCGAAACTTCTGCAATTCTGCAGTTTCCTGTCAATTCCTTGTTTCCCTGCTTCAGTCCTAATTTAACATGATTTTTAGGAAACTAGAAAATTGCCAGCATGTTATATTGAATATTCAGCTTGCTGCATTTGGAAAGATAACCAATTTTCATCTCAGGTATATTTTTGAACCCTTTTTCCATTCTTAGGTTACTTTGAATGTTACATGAAGTTAAAAGATGGTGCCGCTTGGTTTCCACTGTCTCATAAACATTCAAAATAATACAAAGAAGACACTGATCAAAGTAGAAGTGGTAACTTCTAAGATATCAGAGACTGAGAGGTTTGTCTTTGATGATTTTAAATTAGTTTAAGATGGACATGTTCACTAGCCGAATTCATTTTTTACATTTTTTTGCTTGGTTTAAGAATAAATAGCAAACAGGAGAAATGTCTACATCAAGAGTGATTTATACAAAACATATTCAAAAGTCAAAAACCTCCCAAACACTTTTTTCCTAAGATGAAATCCTAAAAAACATTTTTAACACCAGCAAAAAGCAGTTCTATTCATAAATCGACCATTTGGTGGACTTCATTGAGAGCTAATCAAGATGAATTAAGATTTATATCATACATGCCCTGTGGAGTTCATGTAAAGGTACATGAACAGTTTTATGCATAGATGTGCGTCTTTTTTTTGTTTGTTTTGCTTCTGAAGTTTCCCTATGAGGTGGACACTGATGACAGCAGACACCATGATGATCAGACCAACAGACAACACGACTGTCTTCACCATACAGATGGAGATACCATCAGAGAAACAAAATTAACAGGTTAGCCCTTCAGTGAATAATTTACTAAATCTGTATTATTATTTTGTGGACCTTTAACAGTGCAAAGGTCCCATTGTAGCTGCTTGTGACAAAGTGGTGAAGATTGTATATATTTACCACACGTCCCTTAAGCATATTCATAAATTTTTTTATTTTTTTTAACAGTTGGCCATATTGCTTTAGTTTAAACATGGCTGTTGTAACTTTGCTCTACATACTATCCCAGATTTGTTTGTGGTAGCATTATGTTACATCCATGCATATGTTTTTAAAGCTAATACTACTGAACCATCAGGTAATTTGAATTTGTTTTCTGTTAAAAGGTAAGTTTCTGGTAAATTATGCTTGTTAATGTTTCTTTTGTGATACTCAACATTGTTTGTCCCTTTGTTCAGATCCTACATCCAGAACAGGTGTATGAGAGGGGTCGGCCCAGCACTTCCTGTTTATATAGGTTCATGATATCACTGATTGCTTCAGGGCAACAAAAATGTGGCACCATGATGAATTTCGATCATGCGATCATCATGGTCATTTGATCAATTTTAATTTGCTGTCATTCACACTTATATTATCCAATCTAGACCATCTAGCATACCCGGAATTTGCTAAGCTGATAGGTCAATATATTTTTTTTTCTTTGTCAACACAATTATACAGGCTATGGGTAGGTTTAAAGGTCTGCTATGCACTGGCCCTAAAAGCACTCACAGCAACTTATCCATTCGTTTTCATTACTGACCCTGGATTGCCTCATCAAATCTCTGAATGCAAACAGCCCTTCCACTACTCTCCCTGTGCCTATGCACCTTGTACAACAGAGTTTAATGTGGAAGAGCTAAGAGAAAAAACAAAACTAGAAATTAACCGACATGTTAGCTGGTAGAGCTGCTGCAGGAGTAAACGGCAGTACCAGCAACAGCTACTAAAAAGCCCTGGCAGACAACTGTTACTAACACCAGCCATGGAGAAGTCAGCAGGTCAGTTAGCTAAACTATAACTTTTAATTGTCACATACTTCACCGTTGTGCAACTAAGATGTCCTAACCTAACAAAAACCGTACCAACCTGATTAGAAAGAAAAACTGTTTCAAAAATGTGCATGCATATTATATTATTTATCTATTTCAGTTTGTTAAAGTTTGCATGTACTCCTTTTGGGCCTCTTATCACTGCTAGGCGATATAATCTCATTGAGAACTTATTTACTTTCACATATAAAAGTGTTGCATGTTATAGAAATTTAGTTCTACAGTGTATTTCCAAGCTGGTGGGATGGTGTCAGTAAACTGTTCATCTGTCAGACTTACCAGCATTCGGGCCAAAATGTCCAACCTCTGCCAGATCCTTGGTCTAGCTGACATGACTGACCAGTCTTATTGTACGAAAGAGAGCAAAAGACACTTGTGGCGGGGCGTGGTCTGCGGTGCCGTGCGGTGGAGATGGCTTCACCTGCACAGCATCTGCAATCACGCCTCGCCAGCCTTAAAAAGGGTCCTGACCGAGTGTGTTGTGTTGTTGTTGATGTTGTGTGCGGCTGGCAGCGGGAGAGCTGCAGCCGTGAAAGTGTACCGTGTTTATTCGCTGTGAATAAAGATAATGTGGACAAACATGGAGGTGTCGTGGGGTCTGCCATGGGTCCGTTACAACACTTTTTCGTTAAGTTTCTGAACCCTGTTTTACTGCTTGGTGTTGTGCATCAAATAGAATTCATTTATGTAAAACTTGATGAAAGAATGTACATGAATTAAAATGATCCTTTAACAATACGGTAGAGTACTGAAAAATACAATAACTGAAAGCTACAGCTAAGGTATCTGAGTCATTGTTGGAAATAAAAATTGAATTAAGCACATCTAGGTATAAGAAGTAAGTAAAAAAAAAAAACAACAACTCCCAGTTCTTTTGTTGTCCTTGAGAAAACAACCAGTGCCACTGTTAAGGACAAAAAGATAAAATAATACAGGACACATTTTTTCAGTGGAATTATTGCAGGGGTTTGCTCCTACTCACAGTTTTAGGCACCTACAAGCTTACTTTGTCATTCGTCACAGTTTGAAAAGAACAGGACACCATTTTATCCTAGTTATTTATTAATCCAATTTTTGGAATTTAACAGAATGCAAATTTACTGCATTCACTGTTCATTTTTTTTTTTTTTTTACCCTTTTTTACCCCTTTGCATGACATACAGACATGACAATGACACGTACATGATGACCTCATCAGTTATGACGAAATACCATGGTTGTTTCCATTTTTCATGTTGAGTTTGTCATTTATAAATCAGATGACGATGTAGTTTCAAACTTTATGGGTTAAGCTTAGGATTACATTCACTTAAACACAACTATCTTAAATATATGTATATGCAATGATACCAACTTCTTCCTTACCAAATACCAAATGCTTGCGCTTAAAAACAGACATAAGAAAAGGGAAGCTACATTTTTGCACAGATATCAGCAACAAGAAGCAAAAACAAAATTAGCAGAAGACTAAGCAAGTTCGCTTCTGCTTTATTAAAATTTGCACTCCAGTCATGTGAAGTATATATACACAGATATATTCTCTGTCTTAAAAAATTAAGTTTACAATTAAGTTGTGGCTATTTAGTATTATTATTATTATTATTATTAGTTGTAGTAGTATTGTTGTTAGAATTATAATGAAGTGGTGTAATACTTATGTAATTGTATGTGTACAGTTGACTTTTCCATTTTAGGGGGATAGAATCATATTCATAGTTTAAGAATGATATATTTGGGTACTTGGTGGAGCAACACAAAATCCCAATGAACAAAACGAATAAAACAGATATTACAATAAAATAAAGTTATTGTTGTTGTACATATAATCATTAATTTCTAGTCCGCTTTGAATTTAAATAACTCCTTCAGAAATTGTGTGACCAAAGAAAATAAACAAGTAAAATATTCAGCATATAGAATATTAAACCATTAAAGAGGAGCTGGTCTTTTCCTCTGTACATAACTGCTGTCTGTATAGAAAGAGAAAGTAGGAAGTAGCATGATCAAAAACATGCATAATGAGCAACAACCATTTGTGTATACATGAATAAATAAGAAATTGACATAAATAAGAACTCTCATATTTAGTTCTCTTGTAACATCGACCTGGAAATCATCACACGTCTGTTTTAAGTGACCACTTCCTCTTTATCAAAGTAAATTCTACACTGTCATTAGTAGAGTAATCCTCAGCCACGTCCATGAACAAAAACACAATTTACACAAGAATTCAGCATTTTTAAAACAATATTTAAATGGTTTTAAGCCCAATTCTGTATTGTGGAAATTGCATAATATTTGGCTAAATTCAGGTGAAGCATATTAAAAAGCTGCTTTGGTTTAATGTTAGCTCTGGTTTCTAATTTTATGTACTTTTGGATATCATAACGTCTGACAGTGTTTACAGTGCATAAAGGCTTTCCTTTGAGAACTCCACTGTGAATCTCTTTGTGCTGATTAACAATGAGAACTGAGTGAAAAGAAACCAGTGCTATCAAACAAACAATGACAGGTTTTGTTGTGATGCATCATCTGCATTTTGATGACTTACGAGCCAGTCATAATCTTTCCCAATCCTCAATCCACAGACCTCATACCCATGAAGCCTAGGAACAAATCTCTTGATGTGTCATTGCAGGTAGCAATGCCAGCATGAAGCTTTCCATTGAAAAGAAGAGCAGTGTTTGCATTCATCTGCCAAGTTTAAATGTTTTACACGTGTAAAGTTGTTTTCTGTCTTTTCATATGATTTTTAAGGAAGTAGTTCAGATAAAGGCCTTCATAAAACTGAAATCAAAGGAAAATCAAAGCCAGGCATTGACATAGTGGTTAATTTATAGCTTGATCAGATGCATCTCTGCATCTTTAAATGCTCTGTGAAAGAGGAGGCTTTAGCATAATTTGCACAGAGGAAGGAGAGACTGCCATCAGTTTTCACTAATGAGCCAGGGATTGTTAGACCAAGACTCAAATAATCCATATTCAAACAGGGAGGCAATGCAGCTTGGATCAATATCTAAATCCTGATAAATTATGTTGTTATGTTATGTACAGTATGTATCTGCTTCTGCAAAACAAAAAAGATTTATATGAAGCTAGAAGTCTTCATTTTGATCTAGTTGATATATTTGTGTCTGATTTACTCCACATTTTTATCATTTGAAACTGTATTTCACCTTGTAATGCAAATAATATTCTTCACCAAGAGGGAGGTAAATGCAGTGATTGAAGATCCTTTTTCGATATGTGCCTGCCTTGCCTTTTTTATTGCTAAATCAGACCTCTTACTTTTCATGCTAATTCTTACTTTATTTTACTTGAGATTAGGTGGGAAACACCTGTGGAGAGTAATTATATTTAAAAAAGTATTATCTTTTTAAGGAGAAACTCAGAAAAGAAATTGATATAAATTTGTTCCACCTCTGCATTATGTAGATGGTAGCACAACAGTGTACATAAAAGTTTTAACAAGATCATTGGAGTGAAATAAAATTGCCTGTGCACGATGCATGCAAAGAGCACTGGGTGAAGACCCAGTGCTCTTTGCATGCATCGTGCACCTTCATCCACTTGTTAATAATTCAGAGCAAGGTGACAAAACTCAGGATTTACTGCTTAATGAGTAAAAGCCAGTGCAGAACAGTTTTGACATAACACAGGACGGCTGCAGTATTGGGATTACGTCAAGGCTGAATTAACAAAGGAGCAAAGTGGGCAACAGCCCATAGCCCTATACAGCTCCAGGGCTGTCCAATGCTCTAGGCTTACCGACTTTGGAGCAGATTTTATTTATTTATTTATTTATCTAGTTTGTGTTAAATTAATGAACCATTTGTATTTATTTGGGAATATTCACAAATTAACCACTATACCAGCTTGTAAAGCCAATAGCAACGAGGTGAGTCCTTGATCTTGAAACCTTGTCTTGAGCCCAGTCTGCATAACTGCATAAAAATTTTTTTAACCTGAAGCAAAATTCTGAAAAATAGAACAAAGCCATCAGATTAAGCCTGCCTTTGCTCTTTATTCTAACATGTTGCGTATTGCTTAATGAACCTTTTAAATCAAATTACCACAAAAGATGTTTAAATTTGGGAAATTTTTCACCATAGGGAAAAAAAAACAGTACACAGGCTGCACAATGAAAGAATGAAGTTTGAAACCTTGATATTTTCGTCATTCTGACCCTCAGTGGTTCCTTGAAACCAGATATGACAATGGATAGATATGCTGGGGATATATAATACACTCTGTGCTCATACAGTAATGATTTATCAGTCACAAAAGTAGCCACAAACTTAACCATACCCTTCTTTATTGTTTATTTCACTCTAAATGGGACCATAATTTACAAAATGAACATAATGCTGTCTTACATAGAACTCAGCCCAGTAAACTCATTAGGAACGTTTTAACTGAGGCCGTAAATCAAGGCTGCGTTAGGGGCAGTTTCTCATAGACTTCTTTATGTAGTGGGAAATGCTATCTATACATTTTTGGGGGTTCAAATTGAAAACCAAATGTATTTTTTATATGGAAATGAATTTAAAACATCTTGATTACTGATCTAACATGTGTGCTATCAACAAGTCATTGGCAGGAAGCTCCAAAACCCTAATTTGTAATCAACTCACATCCAAAGTGTCTGTCTCTTCCCTTCTGTCCCTGGCCCAACAGACCACATTAGTACAGTCACACCAAGGACATCCATTATGAGTCACATTATCCTCTGGTTCAGTAATAAATAATTGCCCACATCCTAATTTACTCCCCATGCGTTCCTCTGCACTCACCACCATAATCGGCTCTAGTGCCACTAGATGGCGACAGCACCAAGCAAAAACCCAGAGTGCACTTGACAACTTCTGTGCCTCCAGACACAAAGCCCGTGACATCATCTGCGAAGGGACAGAGGGTGTGCGAAGGACAAATGTCTTGAAATGCATTACATCATTCGCCACTAATATGATAATATATCTCAAGCAGTGAGTGCGGTGCCAAGTATGAGAGGGGCCATAATCCATACAACGGCCGCTTCAAATGGGAACAAGAGGATAAAATGGAAGTGCTGGTGAGGGAGGAGAGAAGGGGGGGTCCACACTGGAGTCGGGAGTGCAACGCTGAAGGTTATTCCAGACATTATTCCTCAATGAGAACGGGAGAGGAGAGCAGACAATAATCATAGTACACACTAAGCAAAGGAAAGCTTTAATGCTCTGTCTGTCTTCTGTCCTTGTCTGCCTTTACCCTGACAGAGCTTTGCTTTTGTCTCTGCCACCACTTCACTCATTTTTCTTGTCATTAGTGGAAAGAATAGTGAAGATGCCACCGAAGAGAAAAAAATGAGACAAAGGTAGATAAGAAAGGAGGGTGGAAGAAGGGGAAAGAGAAACTGATAAGTATAAGACTAGATGTAAGACTTGAAAAACTGATAAAGGACAAGACCTGTGAAACTTAGAATTTAGAGGAAAATTAAGAAGTAATTAAGAGAGATGGTGGATAAGGATACAGAGGATAAAACAGCAGATATGAAAGGAGAACTGAAGCTATAGCAAAATCTGAAAAAGAGGGAGAGCGATGGTATAGTGGTAGGATGAAAATGAAAGAGGACAGGTGAAAGAGTAGGAGATCAAAGGATGCTAGAGAGATGAGAAAGGGACAAGATGGTTTGAGGAGAGAGCAAGAGGAGAGCAGAGGAGGACTAATGTCAGGTGAAAGGAAAGGTGTTGAGAGAAAATTAGAAGAATATTATCTGTGAGAAGGAGTGACAAGACGAAGCAAATGGAGAGAAAAACAGACACTGAAAGGAATGGAGGGAGATCTAAACTGCAAGAGGGAGAGAGAAGATTTAAAACAATAATGAGACTCAGGGAGAGGAGAAACACAGAATGACAAAATGAAGCAAGAGAAGAGGAAGGGAAGACTCATTTCAGGAGACACCCCTAAATGAGTTTTAAATGAGAGGAGTGACTAAGACTCAGCAGATGTTTGTTTTGGCTTTGTGCACTGTGCTCCACCGTCTCCTTCGCACTCAGGTAAACACTATCACTCTTGCTTGTGTGCTATACATAGACACACATACTTACTTTTCACTCCAGTCTGCTTGACATGAGAAACTGTCAAAACAACTGTTTGAGTGCTGTATACTGCCGGTGTAAGTATGACCTAAATAAACAACAGCACATGAGGTGCACAAACTACATTTACAGTATTTTTAGCCTCATCCCGGCATCTCATTTACAAAATGAACAAAATATAATTTTATAAAATAAGCTCTCTGAAAATTGGATTTTGGCAGCATAAATAAAAGGAGCTTTTACCAATGTTCTTATGAAACCGTGTCTTCTTTTATTTTATTTTTTTTAATACTGTGAAAAAATAATTACATAGAATTTGAAAACAAAAACTGAAATAAAGAAAAACCATGAAAATAAAAGAACATTTCAATAATATCTTGTATGTTTTGTTTACAGTTTCTTTTCTTGACAAAAGGATAAACAAGGAACCCAACAAGAACATAATACACATGTGAACAATATATAGGGATATTGAAGAAAAAAAAAGAATTGGATTATGGAGAATATATGCTTACTTAAGCACACAGGCTGTCCCTCTCTTGTTGTGGTGTATACCTTCACTTCACACATTTACACGTGGGAAGTCCTCATCACTGTACTGATCATTGTCATCATATGCTTTAACATATCAAGCAGAACATCAGTTAATCTTGTTCACTCGTGCAGCTGTTTCAGAGAGCAGACAAGCTCAGCAGCTGGATGAGGGACGAATGGACCAGTTCAGCTTCTTGCACGTTTCCTAAGGCTATATGTCATGTCTCCTTCAGTCTGTTTTACCAGCTGTTCGGCTTTTCACTAGGGTTTGACTGATATATTGTTTGAAAGGCAACAAAGGGCACTGTTCATTTTTCCCAAAGTGCCACATATGCATTGTTTACATGGAACTTTATAAGTATTAAGAAGGTCAAAATACACATTTTATGCGGTGCATCTTTGGAAGCGGTTTAGAATCCTTAAAATTTTAGCTCCAATCAAAGCGCAACGAGCCTGATAATTAAACTGAACCGACCAATTTGCAATGCCCCGTTGACCCTTCCTATTCTAACAGGGCACACTATGCGAGGTTAAATGATGATAGTGATCGCTCAAGACCACTCAGAAATCTTGGCCCTTCAATTCAGACGCAGTTGCAGGAGTTTGGATCAGGTCACTGCGGCTAACATTACCCTAATAGCATCAAGCATCCACCTTTGCACTTTTTAAAATTTAATGTAAGCAACCTAATGTAGCAAAGACATGCACCTTTCTGTTTTGACTTAACAATACTTTGAAAGTGTGTTGTGATAATAGGATTTCCTGTTGTAAATCGTTAATCGGCCAATCGACAAACATTAACCTAGTTAGTTTTATATGCGCTTCATGTTCATTCTAAATGACACTATATGTGTGAACACTAGATTGAAATTTGGTCTTTTTTTGTCCAGAAGCAGATGTTGACAGTTATTTTTGCTGATGAGCTCCATTCACTGCTCTTCATTAAATATTGCATATAGAACATGATGTTATCAACTGTGACTTGCTTTGAGTGTTTTCTCAGTCAGCTTCTTGGAGTGAATCTGGCAGCAAAATTGAAGGACACTGCAGCTTGAAAATCACAAGGAAGGCCTGCCTTAAAGCATACTCTACTCTAACTGAAACCATAATTTGTAAAGTGAACATCATGTTGTATTCAGTAAGAGCTGGAATGATTGACAGAGCCCATAAATTCATCAGGAAAGTGTTAATTGAAGCCATAGATAACAGGCGCTGAGGCTATTTCTCCATAGACTTCTACACAAACTGACTTTTTCCTTCACCTATCACAGTTGCCCCCTGCTGGGAATTAGAAAAATTGCAGGTTTGAGGGCTTCCTCTGGTTGCCAGATCTGGAAGCTACGTTCATCTCTTAAATAATGTCTGTGCTATTCACTGAGGTCTATCTTTTGAACACCGTGGAGTCGGATTGCATCTAATCTCAGTACAGTACAGTTTATGGAAAATAAACAGGTTATCTGTAGCTCTAATTACTTAACTGATAAATAACTGGTAAATTGCAGTTTCTCGAGAAAAGACCATCTTGAAAACTTTTTGGATAAAAAACACTGCTCTGCCTTCAGGCTGATTAAATATAGTATGAATGCTGAGCTATGATCAACTGTTTGCTTAGGTTTTTAAGACCAGTAAAATAGCATTGTGTATTACTTTATTATTCTTTATAACACTGAATTTCTAATTTGCCAATATGCGTGTGGGAGTCAGTGTTATTTGCTTTGTACTATACTCCTCTGTGTCCCTTTGTCATTGTCATTTGACACACAAGGTTTATTTCTCATAGGATTAGCTTTCATTTGAACAATTTTAAATCTACCATCAGTGATTAAAATTACGACACCACTTGCAGGTAAATGAAGCAACTAAAGCACATCACCTTGGAATAACAGTACCACTTTGATTTCAAATGAGGTTTGATGTAAACTGGATTACAGAGTATACACCTACTTTATGCAGTATTAAGATTGCAAAAAATATTTTCAAATATTAATTTAATTGTTAAATATAACATTTTCTTTGTGTAGCCTAGCTGTGGTCAGGAGTGATCTCCATCATACCAGCAGGTGACAACATGACTGTTTGATCGCTATTATATTTGCTGAAAATATCAGTCAAACCCTAATTTTTAAAGCCCAGTGGTTCCCACATATTTCTATTGACATGAAAACACACTTGGTTTACATGTAGCCAAAACACACGCACACACATTCCCACACACACGCACAGTCACATATGAGCTTACATAAACACAATAAACACAAATGGCTGTTGCATTTGTTTTTCTGCTCAGTTCATTTTTTGCACAGTCTTTTGGCACTCACTGGAAACTCCAAAAGGTAAAAATGGACACCGAGCCACTTCAGTCACTCTTGGCCGGGCCTGTCACAGCACAGCACAGCATGGAACAGAGCAGTTAGCTGTGGGTCTGGCCTGAATCTAGCCTGTGTTGGCCTAGTTGAGGCAGAATTTTGGCTATTTGTGGCCTGGCTGGGCAGTCATTTTGGCCACGGACGCACAAAACCCTTCTCACTTTTCACTGGGTTTATTAATTAGAGCCCCTCTATCTGATGCATACAACATAAAATAAAGTACTGTCTTTAAAAGTTAAGACACACACTTTCGACTATAGTGGTGATGAATCACTATAAAGTAATAGAAAAAAATTTAAATATGGATTTTCTTAAAAAGAAACATGATTATGGAATAATTTAACAATGGATGAATGCCATGAACTCATGAAGCTATATATTCTCTAAAAAAGACACCCAACATACAAACATTTATGCAAGCAAGCTAGATATACCGACCCCATATGTTGAAATCTTGGAAGAAAGCTATGCTGTGATGATTTTTTTTCCATGAAAAGACAGGTTCATCCTCTAAATTTAGAAGCTTGTAGGTGGCAATTAATATGACACAGGGGAGAGAGTAGAGTACTCCTTCTACATAAGAGTATCAGCACACATTGCAGTGAGAGGTACATATGGAAAAAAAGGGGAAAAGGACATAAAATAACAACCTAGTGGAGTAAACACCTCCACATTCTCTTTCAAATCACACATCTTTTCATTGCTGAACCAAATCTAAACACATGTTCTGCATTTTTGGCATCTGTGGTGTCTTTTACATATTCATATGTCCCCACTGTCAACAAACCGTAAACAGTAAAGAGGTAAAAACTAAGTACCTGGATGGCCTGGCCATGTATTTGTTGGCCTCAGTACCTCCTCTGTGTCAAATGTTCTCCTACACAAGGTCGTAACGACATTGTAAGTCAGATGCAAAATACTGCACAGCTACAACTCTGTAAAAAGGTTGTAAAGAGGTAATAGTATGCAATACCAAGGCTGTGATAACCATATAAATTTAAAAGGCTGCTCCATCTGCCATTCTTTTCTCCGAAAAGGTTTATATAGTGACCTTGGAGCTACAAGGTTCAATCTGATGTTCTAATCAGAAACGGTGTGTCTGTGGTTTCATTTCTTTGTGTTTATTCAAAACAGAGGCAATAAATACATTTTTTACAGCCCCTTAGCACACAATTACCATAATATACTGAGAGGGGTTGATAGGGTGGCTGATACACTCAATGATTACCTCTGTAGGTGCTGAGATTTCTGGCTTCCCTTTGCAGCCTGGGGTCTTATTTTAAAACACCACTATTATCTGTTCTCAGATTTTAACTGGTGTAGAATAAAGATACAAGTGGGTGAAACTTTATTGCTTCCACTCTCTCTTAACAGTGTCTGTCCAGTAAAGCACAGACAGTACAGTATGTGCTCTTAGGAAAAGGTACAATTCCCAAGAGTTGCTAAAATGTGCACTGTCTTAATCTTTTGTGAACAATAAAAATAGAGATTAGCCGAGGAACCTTATAAGCTAAAGGTCAGTATATAGTGAAGACTGATGATGCTGCTGCTAAGGCATCTAATCAACAAATGCTTGTCACCTTAGAAGGTGAAGTTTTGAAGTTATACCATGAAGCAATCCAATCAAATCTCAGTAAGAAAGTGTGCAAATTGTAACAACTTCAGTGTGATAGTCATTGCAAATGGCCAAACTGCTATTCAGTGACATTACTTTAGAGGAGCAACGTTTTAAATGCTGATCATAACCCGGGGGGGTTAAAGGTCAGTCACATGCATCAAAAGCTGACACAACATAATGGGAAAAATCTTGGACATAACATACTACCAAATACCTGCTGCAGTGAGGATACCAGCATACTTACACATACTTCAAATGTACAAAGTACCATATGAGCTAGATAGAATCCTCTGTACTTTCACTTTGATATGTTTGAACCTTCTCTTTGCTTGTAAAGTTTACAGCACAGCTCAAACTGAGCTGCTGCTTCTTCTCCATCCATCAATTGAATGTCGTCAACATTTGAAAAAGGCAGTCCAGTCAGAAGACTGGAAGTCAAAGAAAGAGTTTCACACCAAACAAAGATATCCATCAAAGAGATTTGCCTTTGCTGGATATTCATCATTCTGAAGTGAAGCTCTTCATGTTTTTCTAATTTAAGTCTACAACATCCACTTTAAAAACACCATCCATCTCTTTGTAAAGGAACGTTTCCAATACGATGCCACATACATATTAAAAAGTGAGTGTCACCCAAAACGCTGAACCTTTGGTCCACAACTCCTTATAAAAATACTATAAAATGTTTCTGAATGCCGTTTTTTTTCAATACCGTTCTGTATAAATATGGAAAAAAAATCTATTCTACTGTGCAAGTGATAGAAACACATACGTTTTTGACACTGAGGATAGGGGAGGTATCTTTTTGTACAAATTGCAGAAATTCATTTAATGAAAAAGCACTCCCACCTCATTTCACAAAAACCATTTATAGCATTGACCTTGAGTGAAATGTATAGAAATGCATCATGATGATAAAAATGAAAGATGGGGTGAAGGAGCATAGAAACGCTTGCTACCGCTCCGGTCATCTTAGATGTAGCATGTACAAAATCTCATCATCCAGAGCACCTCATTGTCCACGCTTTACAAAAAGAAGACACGTCTTAATAGTTCGTATGTGTTGGCACATAAGCATTGGCACTCTGGTCACTCACCTTAAGACGCTTTGTCCCATTTAAATCAAGGTAGATCTTGTAAGGAATGGCAATTGGGTGAGTTTTAGTGAGGAAAGGGGAGTCAAAAAGTGCCACATATACTATTAGTCCAAGCTGCCCCATTGATGCAATACATAGAAACAAATAGGCTTGTAAAGATCTGTGTGTGTGTGTGTGTCTGTGCATGTGTGTTCTGCAATTTGTTACAGTCACTAAATGTAAAAAGTGTGACTAGCAGAGGGGTTTGCTGTAGGTCACTGTACTGCATCACAATGTATAGTTTTGTACAAGGAAACAACTTTAAAATGACCCTAATCTCCATGTGCGGTTATTTACAGAGATGGGGCGGCAGGACCATGTGATGGAAGAAAACGATCCAAGAGCAAGATGAGAATTACTGGAAGAGAAAGGATCACTCGGCATCCCCTAAGCTCTTCTTCTTCATCGTGTCTTCAAAGTGTTCTTCTTGTCTTTTTGTCCGTTTTCTCTTGATTGTGGCTCTTGCTGTTGTTTTTATTGGAGCATAAACATTGCAGACAGAAGATCTTCTTAGATGTGTATGAATATCACTGTGCATGTGTTGCATGTATTGCTGTGAACCGTACCATATGCGATGCTGCTAACTGCTGGGTGTTTTATCAACTCAGAAAATTAGCCGAATACCATGCAGTGGTTAGGATGAAAACAGAAAACAGATTCTTAGATGTTAATGTATAGATAACAGGGAATTTTTTGAAATTTCAAAGATTTTTTTTCTTTCTGTGTAATAAGCACTGCTCCTGCAAAAAGCAAATCCAAAAGCCTGTATACCTCTTTCTCACACATGAGTCTGCATCCGTTGTGTGTGTCTGTGGGAATAGTCAGAAGGTGGAGATGAGTATGAGAAGCGCGTGGCGCTTCCATACTTTCCCAGCCCTGTTTCAGGGCTTTGTGGTCCTGGACCTGGTCCTGGTCCTGGTCCTGGTCCTGGTCCCGGTCCTGGTCCTGGACCTGGACCTGGCCCCGGGCCCGGCCCTGTCCCTTGTCCTGTTGGGTACATCTCATAGGCTGGCCCTTCCTCTATGGGTGGAGCAAAGCCCATGCGGTAGCTGGGATACTGGGAAGGGTATCCATAGTTGTCATAAGCCAGTTGGGTGGTGCTGTCCAGCAGGCCGCAGTCTCCAGGGTAATCTCCGGGAGATTGAAGAGCTGGATTAGCAGGGGCTTGCTGGCTTTGTGCTGCCCTGGAGAATGTGTTGAATTGGGCATAGGTAGAATGGGACATCCTGGAAGGTGGACGGGGGTCATAGCAGCCAGCTCTTGAGCCCGGCACTGCACTGGGGGGAACTGCACCGCTGGCAGAAGCAGAGGGTCCGCTGGAAGTGGCTCCTGCTGGTCCGCTGCTTGGGTTTGGAGAACGAAACTCTCCCTGGTAGTGGACGACGCGGGACTGGGGGCGCGCCTCATCATGGGTTGTAGCACGGACATTGTAGTAGCCGTTAGTTGGATCCTGTGATCAGAAAAAGAATATTAATCTTTCAGTAAATCCTAACATTTCTCTCTCTCCATATCCGATCTGTTCTGTGCTTGTGTTAGATTAGTTTGCAGTTTGTTTCTATTACAAAAACAGTCTCTTTTGTATAGAGTGTATAAAAAAGCCAGCTTGGATTTTTCTTTGAATCCAGTGGAGTCACCCTACCCCCACCCCTCACCCCTCATTCGCTGGCCAATGGTATGAATCCAGGTTTAAGACATGTATGCTACTTTTAAATATAGTCTATTCTTAGAGTAAGAGTAAGCCATTAATGCTTTTTATAGACCACTAAAGAGTCACTATGCCAAGCAAGTGGTGAATATTTTTACAACTTGTCTGGCATATATATTGTATAATGCACTGTAGCCACAAAGCAAATCAAAAGAGAAAAAAAAGTATAATAATCTAAAAACAAAAGCTAAATTAGAATTCTAAAAATCTTGCAATATATTGTCTTATATTGTTGAAATTGTAAATTGTCACAAGATATGCATGGTGATAATGGTGGTGTGCTGTTGTTTCATGCACAAAAATGTAATGGTATGAGTAATGCAGCACAGAGTGTATGTGTTTTAAAAGGTAAATGTAATTGAGTTCAGTTATTAAATGCCAAAATATTACCAAAGAAAGATATGCACTCAAATGTAATTTACCATCGGTATTATCAGAAGTTTAATAATTACAGGGGATATAAAGGGGTCCAAATACTGAATATTTTTTATTTCTTGACAAAACTGCTGGGGCAGTTTTAAGACCAACACCATCAAGGCTAGGACTATTTACAAAGACTTGTTTCTACACAGGCTCTTTGCATTTGGTAGTATGGACTAAAATTCAAAGCAGTGTTTTCGACTTTGACTCTTCTTTGAACTTGCACCTCCTCGTCTAGGATTGAAATCAATATGAATTCCTCCAAGCATCCACTGTCTGCCATGCCCACAACAAGCCGAATATGCAAACAAAAAAGGCTCTAACTTACGATATGGTGTAAAGATTGTATATATACAATGAAAAACTCTGCTAACATTGAAATGCTCGATATCAAACCTGAAACTTCAGCATCCTGTGGAGGACTTTGCTGCTTTATCACCCAGTTTAAAATGGTTAGGAAAGTAATCAAGAAGTAATCAAGTTAAATATGCTACATTACTGGTGAAGAAACTGAAACAGTTACATTGCGTATTTATTGTTTTTACTTATTTAGTCCAGAAAAGTTAAAACTATGCTATTTGCAGGCGTGTGCCAATCACAACAGCATCAAGCTGCCTAAGAATGCAGAATTCTGGCCTTTTTAAGAGATACCTGATCATTAGACTCTATAAGTGAACCCAGATACAGATAGTGGGAGGTTCCAGGACACTCACACTCAAAAAAAAAGTGTCACTAAAGAAAAAGTGGCTTTTAACTGTGATGTAAAAGCTGGACCTGAGGAAAAAGTACAGCAGGACCTGGAGAACATGATCACAAATCTCATGCACCATGCCAAATGTCCAGCAATGCTCTAGATAAGTGTTTTTATTTTAATCCAGTGTGAGCATGCCAAAATATCTTCGCTGACTCATCTCACCTTGAGCTCGTACTCCTCCCGGGTGTCGCTCTCGCTTCTGACGTCCTGCTTCAGGTCCATGTCATCTTTGAATGGCTGAGTGGAGGGAGAGAGGGAAACAGAGGGCAGAAACTAAACCATCAAACAACGAAACACACACACGGAAAGAGGGAGGGTGAAAAAGGAAAGGAGGAAGAAGAGAGGGAGGGGAGAGGAAAACAGAGTTTCAGGTTTTGAATCCCAAGAGACTGGAAGACGAGAAACGGTTAGTTGTTGGAGAAAAAGGTGTTTGCCCAAGCTTTAAAACCACGTCAAAGGAGCTGCGTCGATTAGATTCTCCAGGACTTCCGGGGTTGAATTCTTCTCTAAAAGGAACACAATGTTAAAATGAGCGTGTGTAGCTGTATATGTGTTTATTATTTCTGTGTTTTTCGTGTGCACAAACATGTGCGCAGTGAGGAAAACCTGTGTACTTTTTTCCCCAAGTTAGTCTTTCTCTTGTATCTCTCCGTGAATGTCTTGTCCTTGTTTCTCCATATGTGAGTGTATATGTGTGTATACCCATGCTTCATTGTGCTTTATTGATTTTGAGTCGAGTGTTTGCGTGCATATATTTTGATGTCTTTTTTATGGGTTTGTGCTCTTTAGTGTGTTTGAGGCCTTGTGCATGTGTCTTTGTTCCCACTGTGTGAGTGTAAGAATGTCTGTGTGTGCCTCTCCTGCCAAGTCGCCTTTAGTGTCAGTGTATCTGTACATTTAAGGCCATTGACCCATACGCCTCCTCTCCACGGCCCCCGGTGACTCAGATGGGAGTCTACTCACGGAGTACATGGCCTTGACCATCCGGGTTGCTGTGGAGACGTTGGCCGCCTCCTCCTCCAGGCTGTGGGTCTCTTTGTTCACCGTCTCTACCTTGATGTCTGGTTTACCAAGGGTGACACCCCTTCGACCTGGAAGAAAAACACAACCGCCAGTTATAATGTGTGGTAATGTTAAGATAAATGATTGACTTCTTTTTCAGTCTAGCTAGAAAAGTAGCAACAAACGAAAACTTCAGCATTATGTTTTGTTTAATATTTGTTCAGCTTGCTTGGTTCATTATTTGCCTTGGTGTGCTGACAGCCTTAAAAGAAATGAAAAATATCACAACGTGAACTCTGAGCATATGACAGTGAAAGAATATGCTAAAATATCTCCAGTCTACTTGGGCATTAATTTCCTTATCAGGAGTTGTTTTGATTAAAATTTATAATAAAGATAAAAAAAATTTTCAGCAGACATCTCTGCCTGCAAATCCAAGGATGATTCATTATTTGTTTTCTTTTCTTTTATATGCGAACTTCTCAGTTTTAGCCACCTTTGTCCTTTCCTCGTAGGTCTGTCTGATATTGGTTCATTCTTATTGGTTTATGTTTATGTGGTTATCATTTTGTATTCTGTGTTTATGTGTATTTTTTCATAGTTTGTGTATCTTGGTAAACTGTGGTTGTTAATCCGTCTGCTTTGACTGGACTTTGTACTTTGGGTCTGCTACTGTTCAGTATTTCTGACTTCAGCAGCTTCATTTTCTAAAAGAAAACACTGTGGAGGTGTCTACAGATAAAAAAAAACAACAACCAAAAAACCCAATGTTCAGAACAAATAACCTACCACATGAAAAAATGTAAATTTTTAGCCAGTTTTTTTTTTCCCTCAAATAAGATAAGATAAGAAGAACTTTATTTATCCCAAGGGAAATTCTTTTGTCTTAAACATGCTCAATGCAACAAAAAGAAAAATGAAAAATAAAATAACATAACTATCAGTACAAATGACTATAACAAATGACATAAAAAGAGAGTAGCAGCATATGAAATACAAGTAGGTCCGCAGGTTTATGGAAAATTTCGACATATTTTTTGCCTCTGTACATCACCACAGTTGATTTGAAATAAAAACAAAATTATGAGGTGCTTTAAGTATCGACTTTCAGTTTCACTGTAGGAATTACAGCCATTTATACACTTTCCCATTTATAGAGCTCAAAAGTAATTGGACAAACTGTCATAATTTTAAATGTAGGGAAAGTTTTCAATACTTGGATGAAATTCTTTTGCAGTCAATGACTGCCTGAAGTCTGAGCCGTGAGTTCCTTCCTGCAGCCGTTTTCAGTCCTCAGTTGCTGCTCAGTTTTTTGGTCATTCTGCATTCCTTTTTTTTTTCTTTTTCTACAGTTTTAATAAATGAGAAGCTGCTCTGTTGAGTTGAGATCAGGTGACCGTCTTGGCCATTCCAGAATATCCATTTTTTTTACTTTGAGAAACTCTTTTGCAGCATGCTTTAGGTCACTATCCATTTGCAGGGGCCCATGCTATAACATTACCTCCATCATTACCTCTCCTTCTCCGTATGGTTCTCATTTTTTATTAAACCCCCTGAATTAAAGCTGGAACTCTGCACATTGATTACAGCTTGATTGTTTGGTTTAAAATCCACAGTGATAGTGTACAAACACAAAATTACAAAAAAATAATGTGTACAAAACCTATGGCCCCAGCTGTACATGTAAGGACATCTCTGGATTTTTTCAAGTTAAAATTACACACAATGTAGTAATGACAAAAAAAAGTGCAGTTTCAATATCAGTTATACTATAAGGATATTTGAAGAACTCAGTCAAGACACAAGTCCTATTTTTCCTTAGTTTCCCTAACCCTTAATTTTTATTCATTTATTTATTTTTTAATTTTGCCATCCTTCACCTCTCCAACACATTTTGTGAAATTTTGCTGACATATAGCAAACAAAAACACAAAAGCTATTTGTCACATACCTCTGCCAGGGAACTAAAATGTGCAGACGTTGAGATTAAATATATTTACTGTGTACAAAGGGCTTTGTTGAGCTAGGATAAGGCTATCTTCTCTATAACTGCAAACATGTAAATATTAGGGCAATAAAAGAAGTACATTTCCATACTGTCTCAACATGCTTCAGTCACAAAGCAGTCAATATTTGTCAGCACAAACAACTCACTTCCACATCCAGAAACCTTAAAAGTAGAGATTTAAATCTGTGAAGTGTCACGTTGCGTCGTAGACAACAAATGAAAGACTGTTTATCTGGAGCCACAAAGATGTTTGTTTGAGTTTCTATTTCCAAACGGTGTCTTTTCTGTAGAGGTGTTATCAGCTCTGAACCAGAAAAAAAATACACTCTTATCCACAGAAAATCCCTCTGGGGACTCTGCCAGTCACCTTCACTGTCTTTCCCACTTCTTTATTTGAGATGGAGCAGCTCAAAATTAAACAACTAAGAGACACCGCTTGTTTTTAGCTCCCCGTTTAACGGAAGCGTGATTTGTGTTCATAAATACTAATTGGATTGCTGCAGGCTGTAGAAATAACATATAGGAATTCATAATTTAAATACTATTCACCTCTGAATGCTCTTGTTTTCTGCTCTGTTGTTTATGTACTTTATCTAGCGTAGAAGCAGCTTATAAATATAAGTAAAAGAATTAAAAGGGAAATGCACAGTAGGCGTCTTAAGGCAGTTTGCCATATTATATGAATATTCATTAATATCGCTTGCTATATGGCTGGCAAGTGTCCCCTTTTTCCAGGAAAAGCAGAATGACAGTTGTAGAGAGTGGATAAAAGAAAGACTGATAGACACACACACAATATAAGTGTGTGCGTGCCCCTACACAAACGCATTAGAGAGCGACTGTGTGCACTCACTGCCTTTGCGTTGGCGGTACAGGAAGAAGGCGAGTGCCAGTAGGAACATAAGCAGCAGAATGGAGGAGCCCACCGTGCCACCAGCGATAATTCCCACTGGAACAATATCTGAAACAAACACATGCAGAAAAAGGGTATGGGGTTGAGGGACAGCTGCCGCCTCATTGTTACAGAAACCTGCGCGGATGCAGCGTCGTTTAAGCACAAATCCACTGTTGTTCAAGCTTAATATTGAATCTCTGAGGGCTGGTTCTGTTGATAAGGCGCACTAGTCAGACAAGGAATGAAATGCTTTAAGTGAACATGTGAGGAAAAAATCCAGGCTCCGTCTCTTTTTCTCTCTTTCAAAGATGTTTGGGAGATTTTCTGAAGCCGGCGAAATCTGACAGTTGAAACAATAACAGTTTGACAGAGCATGGAGAAGCCATTTTCTCAATGTAATGTGGCATACCAAGCTCTGGCAATAAAATATGTAACCATCCAGAATGGACTAACAACACTATCTATCTGTTCTCCGGCTGAGGCCACAGCTTAATAATCTTGTTCAAGGGCATTTGATCTTGTAAAAAAGAGAAGAACATCTTGTTCGGGGACATTAAGTTCCCCTTCGGATTTTTTTTTCTGTAAACAAATTCAGTGCTTAGAAACTCAGCCGTTTGGCTTCATCACAACCAACCGTCATATAATTTGGAATTAAGTTTCTTAATTATTATGATGAAGGTACGTGATATCGCCTTTTTTCAGTTGAGTCACACATATAGATGAGTGAGGAGCATCTAGAAATGAAGAGATATAGAAATATTTAATATGAAATATCCAGTTGATATGTCATTGTTCATATTCATAGTGTGTTGACATAAAATCCTGTTGGTATTTAAAGCCCAACGAATTAATTTAAGACCTTCCTAATAAATTATTTCCAAAGCCAATTTTTAGAAAAATTGGAAACCTGGAGCATTTCTCACGAAGTTCACCACATCCGAGTGATTTATACAGAAATGCCAGAACTGAAACCCAAAAATGAGAACTTTGCAACTCATAAATTTAACTACAGCTGGTGAACGATAAATTAGGATGCTGGCATATTCTGCCTTTGCAAAAGGCTTCTTTCAGAAAAGTCCAGTGTAATGTTGCTACATATAATCTTTGTCTTCTTCTATGCTTTTGCCTTCCACAATGCTGTAGCCAATCAGAAAACATGATTCTAGCATTAAAATAGAAAAACAGGAATGGTTTGTGCGTTTGCCATTAGAGTAGTTGTGTATCTATGTGCCCGAAAAGACATGGAGAGCAGCTCATGCAAACTATATATAAATTTATGATATATATGATAAATATTTTAATTCTGTTTAATTCAATCAGTCTGCATTGATCACATGCCATACCAAGCTTCATCGGTGCTTCAAGGTGAAACAAGTTATAAAAAAAACAACAAAAAACTACTAAATGATTTTATTCAACCTAACCTAAAACTTCATCACAGTCTCTACATAATGATGCATAATTCAATTTATGCCAATATTTGAAGTGATATTAGCAAGTAAAGATGACTGTAGTTTATTTTCTGTAACGTGTATATGTGAGGAGTACTCAGAATGATCACCATGTTCAACCGATCACATATTTTTCCCTTTCCCCCTATACCTGTCTCCTCCAGTGTGATGATCATGGTGCCAGGTCCGAAGGAGTTCCAGGCAGTGCAGTTGTACGGGGAGTGGAAGTCCGACTCCATGACATTGTTGATGGTCAGGGTGGAGAGAACAGCCCCGCCTTGAGATGGAGGTTTACTCTGCTCCACGGTGTACCTCTCCATTAGTGTGCCTTTCTCTTTTTCCCAGACATTTTCCTTCCACGCCCAAACCTGTAAC
Organism: Tylochromis polylepis; assembly: GCA_015107715.1. NCBI lineage: Eukaryota > Metazoa > Chordata > Actinopteri > Cichliformes > Cichlidae > Tylochromis > Tylochromis polylepis. The sequence continues at coordinate 28,187 of VVHJ01013754.1, read as the reverse complement.
AAAGATACCAAAGGCCTGACTTCTAAACCTGGACAACCTGACAGAGAGGAGGTCAAGGCTATCACACACAGCTGGTAAAATACATTTTAAGATATTAGTAAAACATTTTGGAGTGAGTACACTTTTGCATTTGTTCTGTTTGTTCAAAGCCTCTAAAAAAGCAGCCAAAGTGTACTTCAGTTTTAGATTAAGTTACGAATAAAGACTTGCTATATCTGTAAATATATAAATATGTGCCTAATCAACACATCTCCTCCAAGATGATAGAAGTTCTGTATTAATGCGATGGCGATCTAATCTCCAGCACCTGCAGTTTGTTTGATTTTTATCTAAACTCCAACATTTTCTGCTGCAATCATCCACTTTAACCTCAGGAATCAATAATGCAGATTTCCCTTTTTCACGATAGCCTCACATAGAGGGACATACACACACACACACACAAACACACACACACACAAGCAACAGATGGGCAGGTGTTAAGACAGGTTAAAAGAGACAAAAGCGTGTCTAGGCAGGAAATACATTTTAAGATAAAAAGATTATATTTTCACACCTTGGTAACTGGTACACTATTCCCTAATTAAAATGTGTGCACCGAGTTTTCTGAGTGGGTGAGAAAACAGTTCTGCTTAAACAGAAGAGACACACACACAGCAATTTCAGCAAGTGTACACGAGCGATAAAAACTCAAGCAGGTTTTTCTACTTAAAATCTGTTGAGGTGGAATTCCCAGGGTATTAAATATGGAGCATGACAATATCAAATATACATACACCCAAATGTTGGGCTAATGTACCTCTTAACCTGGCTTGAAAAAATAGAAAGGCGAATGTCATTAAAGACTCAACCAGGGACACAGTTTTTGTGTAGCGCTTCATTTTCTTCACTCTCTCTCTCTTTATTCTTAATCGCGCTTCCTCACAATAATTATGTTGCACCACCTTTGTCTGCATTTCTGTCCCTCTTTCTCAGTCTCTC